>PVKB01004641.1:0-130960 GCA_004027205.1 Ctenodactylus gundi
AGAGAGAGAGAGAGAGAGAATGAGCCCAAGGCCTTCACACTGAGGTACATAACCAGCCCTCTTTTTGGTTTTGATTTTGAGACAAGGTCTCGCTAATGAGACCCTGAGTTGCCCAGGTCTGGGTTGAACTGGCAATCTTCCCACCTCTACCCAGGCTGCTGTCAGAAGGGCTGTAATGGAGACAGAGCGGCCTGCCTCTGTAAACTCCTTTCCCAGCCCTGGCTCATTCACACAAATGTTCTCACTTATCATCCGTGACAGACACTGGTATTTCCCAGCTGCTCAGGATTCAAATTCGTTCTTTACTTAAAGAGCAGGAAGTGTCTCCAGTGTTTGTTTCACACCCAGGTCCTCAAGTCAGGTCAAGGCCTCCAGGAAACCTGGGTGTTCATGAGCCAAGATTCAGATCTGAGGGGGCCTGTCAGCCTCCTGCATCAGGTAGATGAGCCTCTGTAAGATGCACACGGCACCTGTGAAGCACATTGATTTCCTGGACGGAGTTCTGGGATCATAGGCCTGAGCCACTGGTCTGTCTCTGTTTTCTTACCTTAAGATATGCAGTGGTGGAGCTGCTTGCCTAATTGACAGCCTGGTTTCCTTTCTCCCTCTTATCACCAAGGCTGCCACCGTCTGCCCCTTCTCTCTGCACCAGCTGGGCTGTGACTTCACATTCCTGCCAATACCCTCATCTCATTATTCCCCGGGTCTGCTACTGTGTTGCCCTGGACTCTTTGCCATCTCTTGGAGGCTGACATCTATAAAACTGGGGAAAGTAACACATCCATGTAGAGTTGTGTGGTTTCACGGACGTAAATTAAGCTCTTCACATGGTATGAGACACAGAAAAGGTGTTGGGACTTACAGCATACTTAGTTGTTTTACTCAAGGGGTAATTATTGAAGATTCAAGTAAGGTCACCCCTTACAATAGAATGAAACAATTCAACTCAAGTCCTTTCAGAAAATGTTTATTCTTTTCCTGTCTGCAACCATTGTTCTGTGCCTGGCTTCCATGAAAGAGACTCTTGGTGGCCCTGCCTGGGTGAATCTGATGGTTGGAAAGTTTAAAGAGACAAGGCTGGGATGAGTGGTCATGTTGGGGCCCAGGGTGTGAGGGCTCCTCTATTCCTCTGAGTGGAGTTCTGCGGGGTGCCATCTGACCCCTTGGCTGTGGTCAGCATGGTCTCACATGGTCCTTTCTGTCAAGCTCAGAACAAAAATGAGACTCTTGATATGGTAAGAAGCCAAATGCTTGTCACTTTCACCGTTGCCGAAATGCGCATCTGTGTCTCGTGTCACTGGTGTCCGGTTACACATGTGCATTTGTGCCCTGCATCACCAGCAGCCAGTTACACTTCACAGAGGCACATCAGATAACGCTGCGTGGAATCAGAGTAGCTGTTCATGAGCGATCAAGAACTTCGAGGATGATGTCTGTTCAACTTAGTGCTCAGTTTTCCTCTTTTTCAGAAAAATGATACAGAGATTCAAAAGCTGTATCCTGAGATTAGTGAACAGAGATGGTAGCTCTTTTCCATCCTGTAAAATAAATTTTGTCTCCATGGTTTCAACTGAGTAATTTAGGTGGAAGTAATGAATTTGAGCACTATTAAATAAGCTAATCTTCTCAACTTTAGAGTAAGATATGGATTAGATAGCGTGGATGAATGGAGAAAAGTTTGGAGGAGGGCACTCCCTGGGTGGTCACAAAAGTCTTCAGTAGTGGCCGCGTCTAGGGGAAGGCGCGCAAGCAGCCATGAAATGCATTTGAGTTCTTCCCTAACTTGTGCCCCTGGCACTTACTTATGGTGGGTCTCAGGGAAACTCTCAATTTTCTCACCTGTAAAATGTGACTAATAATAAATACCTACCACCTAGAATTGGTTTCAGGATAAATCACTGATCATAATGTCTATCATACAGTGGAAAAATCAATAAATTATAGTGACAGTAATGAAATTACTTAACTTTTTAGTAGCAGATGCTCCCTAGGACTACCAGAGAGGAGGCGAGGACTCACAGGTAAAGAGTGTGTGCACACGTTTGAGTCTGGGAAGCCCAGATGAGGACGGTGGGCGTACTTGATAGTGGGCAGATGACGGAGGCTGTGTGGCCCATACATTCCTTCTCCCTGCTCTGTTCTCAGGATGTGGACAACTGGTCCTTTGATGTCTTTTCTCTTAATGAAGCCAGTGGAGATCATGCACTGAAATTCATTTTCTATGAATTACTCACACGCTATGATCTGATCAGCCGCTTTAAGGTAAGTACCTCAATAAAAACAGAAATAAATAGCACACAGTTGGCCATTTTTCTGGACCTCTAGGCTAAGGCCAAGTGAATCCTTTTCTGTGGTAGCAGGGATTGAACCCAGGGCTTTCACACTAAACTATATCTCCAGCTCCCCCCCGTCTCCCCCAACACACACACCCTTTTTGTGAGACAGGATCTCACTGAGTTGCTTAAGCTGAATTTGAATTTGTGGCCTTCCTGCCTCAGCTCCCAGAATGTTGGGATTATAGGCCTAACTCATTATGATTGGCTTGATAATCTTAGTGCAAAGGCCCAGTACCACAAAACAAGATAGGAGAGAGAGAAAGAGACTTTCTTAAATAGACTGTAAGCTGCTCGGGGAGACTCTGGGAGTGGAGTGTCCTGTGATGGCAGCCTCTGCACCTCCCTCCCAGGGGGTCTGTGTGTCACCCTGGGCCTGGAGGGTCTGTTGGAAGGAGGCTGAAGCTGCCTTTGGGATCCCTGTCTTCTGAGGCACCCTGTGGGCATAGCCCACGGACCGGTTTCAGCATCACCATGTATACTACCCATGCTGCTGTCAGAGGGGCTGTAATGGAGACAGAGCGGCCTGCCTCTGTAAACTCCTTTCCCAGCCCTGGCTCATTCACACAAATGCTCTCACTTATCATCCGTGACAGACACTGGTATTTCCCAGCTGCTCAGGATTCAAATTCATTCTTTACTTAAAGAGCAGGAAGTGTCTCCAGTGTTTGTTTCATACCCAGGTCCTCAAGTCAGGTCAAGGCCTCCAGGAAACCTGGGTGTTCATGAGCCAAGATTCAGATCTGAGGGAGCCTGTCAGCCTCCTGCATCAGGTAGATGAGCCTCTGTAAGATGCACACGGCACCTGTGAAGCACATTGATTTCCTGGACAGAGTGCTTCTTCGTCACTTTCCTGAGCACTGTGTGTTAGAAAATGTGTTTCGTGCATGTCCATAAATACTTTTTAACAACGGCCCTTAGGTCCTTCATTTGTTTTGTGTTACATTCTGCCGCGTGGAAAGGAAACAGTGTGCATTACCCAGATCCGAGACAGAAAAGCAGTTAAGATAGTTGGAACTCTTGTCCTCAGTTCTAAGCAAAAGCTCTTGGCTTTTACATCTTGAGTAAATAAACACATGCTTCATTTATTTGTGGGAGAACATTAAAAAACTTGAGTTATAAAAATTATTGCAAAAATAGATACCAACTTCCACTAGTATTAAAGGAAATACTGACTTCCTGAAAACCAGGCCCTTTAAAAGGAATTCTCCTGTGTGTCGGGTGCAAGGGGAAGGGACAACAAGATGAAGCCAAAATGGAAACCTAAACCAAAATGTGACAGTCAAGGTGCAGTCTCTGTCCTCACGTTTGTTACTTGGTAGAGTGTTGCTGGTAACCTGCAACATGGAAGGTCTCATTGCACCAAAATTATCTTATAAATAGTGAAAGAGTCCACTAACTGGAACTAAGTATTATTTCTAGGTCCCTCACTACTGTTTTCAGCATTGTTTAGTATCCTCTGTGGCCTTTCTTACTTATTGGGATTGCGAAGAAAGAAATTAAGAATATACAAGGACAAGGAATAACAGATAATTAGCATGTTTACTAATAACTTTGTATTCTGCACGTGTCTCCAAAATCATTATTTTATATGTAAATAAAGTCCTTGTCTCTGAACTGAGAGCTCTGAACTAAGAAGCAAAGAACTGACGGCTACTGTTCCACCAGGAACTTCGTGTTAGATTTTCAAATCACCCGAAAACTTCTCCAGTGATTTTTATCAACTATAGAAGGTTGTAATTTTCTCATGTGATATCTTATGTCTTCAAAAATTAATAGCTTTGCTTCTCTGTTTAAAGCGACCCGGTCACTAGTGAGTTCAGCGTGTGCTGTCTTTCAGATCCCCATTTCTGCTCTTGTCTCGTTTGTGGAGGCCTTGGAGGTGGGATACAGCAAACACAAAAATCCTTACCATAATTTGATGCATGCCGCTGATGTCACACAGACTGTGCATTACCTGCTGTATAAGACAGGCGTGGCGGTAAGTAAAGGCAGGGCCTCTTTGTGCTAAAAATGACATGATGATCCTGACGCTATGAGATTGAGCCATGAGGAGAACATTGGTCTGTGTGTTCACTGTTCCCCAAGTTATCTAACTCCCCTGGGTAATTTCAAGGTTCCCTCTTGCCTTGCGCTGGACTTGATGAAAAAGACCCCTTGTCAGTTGAAATGCAGCTGCTAGAACTAGACATGTCTTTGCAGATATGGAGAATGACTTTATTGACCTCCTACTGTGGCCTATAGCAATAATATTCATGCATATTGAAATTATATTGAGTAGACTTGGCAGCCACGTCGCACCAGGTTAGAACTGGGCCTATACTGCTTGCTCTTTTTTTACAGGCACTGTAGTTATTCCCATCCTGTTCATGGATGTTTGATTATTTTGAACCTGAGGGTCAGTTGTTACATCTAATCACTTGAAATTTTTCTTGCTTATTCTGGCCCAGAGTTCCAGCTATTTACATGGTTTTAGATCTTTCTTCTCTAACTGATTGTGTTAACTGACCTCTCCACTTGGTTATCTTTGCTTTTTCCTTCTTTATTTGAATGTTACCATTAATTTTAAAAGCTGAAGCTGTTAGCGACAGGAGCACATCTCCATGACTTTGAAATCCCCTTCAGAATTGACATCAGGAAGACAGTTTTAGGGTATGATTATCAATTAGCTCCAAATCCAGTGCACATTTATTATCTTTTTAGCTAGGACATCTTGAAATATGTGGTTTAATATCTCCCTGAATTAAAAATGTAATGCAGTGGAAGGAGTGTGGGTTTCGGAGCTAGATATAGTCCATGCAAATCCCTGCTTAATTACTTATTAGATTTTGTGACCTATGATAAATTGCTGGAGTCTTTGAGACAAGATTTCCTCATTTTAAAAATGGTGACAAGTGTTTCACTTTGTAAAAGGACTTTGACAGTTAGGAATAAAGTATCTAAAATATTAAGTACCCTGCCTGCCTCATGAAACAAGCTCGGTAATTAAGAATTGTTATTAAGACATTACAGGATTTATCTGTTATCATTTCTTAGTTCTTATAGTTTGGCTGATCAATCAAAAATATCTTTGAAAATGGTATTTTTTTGTGTACACAAACACTAGGGACAGATCTTGTTTAATTTGATAAAGAACTTCGATCAAAGATCATATTTGACGGTTTCTTAAGAGCAGGGAGTAGATCAGGGCCTGTGTGCACGTTGCTGTTAAGCATTTTCCTGGACTTCCTAGCAAATGCTAATGAGCTGTGTTGAAAAGTACAAGGTGACCTCTGTGAAGATGTCCGGACTGGCTCCTTTACAAAAATCACAAAAAGCAATTCAAGTTATCAGATCGAATGCAAGGTTCCCAGTAAGGTCTCAACGAGAGAGTTATTCTGTACCGTTGTGATTAGTATTTATGATAGAAAAATAGACAATTCTAACATCTTTAAAGAATCTATAACTATCCCTAAATTGCTCCAAAACTATTAAAGGAGAAGCTATGAAACTAATTCAAAGGACAGACAAATACTGTTTTGAAAAGTAGAAAATATAGTGTTTTAAATGTGAAACTGAAGTATAGATATCAGTTTCCTCAAACTATTATAAAAAAAATAATTGTTAAAAATTCTAACAAAATTTAACACAAAACATGATAATTTGAGTCTGAAATTCATGTACATAAGAATTTCACAGCTTTAGAAGAAAAGGTTTGGGCTAGGCATGGTGGGGACATACCTATAATTCATACACTCTGGAATGCTGAGGTAAGAGGCTCTGAAGTTCAGGTCCACCCTGGGCTACTTAGCAAGACCGTGGAAAACCAAAGAAAGATGAGAAGATGAGAGTGGAGGAGAGGAGAGAGAAAGAATAGTCGGGCAGTATAGCTCGTTGGGAAGGTCTTGGGCTCAGTGCCCAATACTGAAAAAAATATTTTTGAAAAAGAACTATATGTGTTGGTAGCAGGTGATCATCAATATTGAAATGTCTTTGAAGCTATAGTAATAAAACGGGTAGTGTTTGTAAAAATAGATAAATAATATATCAAAAACACACCCAAATATTTATTGAGCACATGTTATATGGATACTTTTCTATAGATTGAATGTGTTTCCCCCAAAGTTCTTATGTTGAAACCTTAGCTTCAAAGTGATGGCATTAGAACATGAAAGTTTTGGTGATTGATTAGCCATGAGAATGGAGCTCACATGAATATGACTTAGTGCCCTTAAATAAGAGACTCCAGAGAACTCTTTTTTCCTTTCTACTATTTGAGAATACAGAAGAAAAGAACCTTTTTGTGAACCACAAAATAGGGTTTCATTGAAAACCAAATCAGTTGGCACCTTGATCTTAAACCTTCCAGCCTCTAGAGCTACAAGAAATAAATTTCTGTTGTTGTAAGCTGCTTGGCCCATGACATTCAGCTCAAAAGCTCTGCTTTTGAGGTACAGTAAAGAGGACTGAGTCAGGACAAGAATTCAAAACATTAAAATGAAGAGTCCAGAGCACAGCTTAGATTACTGAGTTTGATAAGCATAGCTAACAAGCAAGTCTGGTGGAAAAGGAGGGGGTTTTTTGGGAGGGGAGGGGAGGAAGAATCACACATTTGGATCGAAACAGGGTAGAGTCTAAGATCTGAATTAGACATCTCTGTATGCCACACAGAAAGAAAACTGGAGGGCTTTAAAGTTCAGGAGGGCCCAGCAATGGACCTGGAGCTTGGGTAGGCATGGGTTTATGGTTACTACAAAAGAGACAGGGGACCAGATAAGATTATTAAGGAGAGAGTGTGAACAGGGCGGAAGAAGGGGCTTCACAGTGTGTCCAAGGCACTCCCACATTTGCAGTGAGGCAAAGAACTGTAACGATTATTGTTAAAAAAAGAAGTGGCCAGTGGTAGTGGGACAAAGGAAAGTGTGGTATGATGTGTGCGGCATGTCAAAGGTCAGGTAAGGAAAGGACAGAGAAGTGGCTGTTGGCCCTGCCAACCTGAAGTCATTGTCAACCTAGACATAGGCATTCTCAGTGTCTTAGCCAGAATAAAGCATGTACTAGATTGTAATAAAGAAGGAACCACAGATGAGAGCATAAGAATGTGTCTGCAGATAACATTACAGGGAAAACTGTTCATTTCAAACATTTTGTGGAATATTTTGGAATAGTTGTACATTCAGGAAAAGCAGAATATTGTATTGCTCCTCAGATCATTTCACCAAAATATGTCTGACAACTAAACTAAGCATATGCACATGAAAATAAACTGATCATACTAGAAGAAAAGTGAGAATGTTTGTAGCTTTAGAAGAGGAAATTCTTAAACCTCAAAACATAAAAATTCTGCAAGAAAACTTTGATTAATTGGAATACATGAAAATGTAAAACATATAGAAAAAAAGTATCATAAGCTTGGAGAAAGCATATGAAAATGAAGATCCAACTTATACATATTGATCAACAAAATGATAAACTCAACAGAAAAATGACAAGGAATATAAACAAATTGTTAACACAGAAGTAATATGTTTGATCAATAGATGAAGTGTGAAAGCTCAGTAATATTTAAGAATATATAAAATTTGATACACCAGTTTTTATTATATGGACACACACAAATTGACAAAATATTGAAAGTTTGATATGTTGACTGGTGACTAAAACTTAACAAATCTGTAAACCTGGCACGCTAGGAGGCTGAGGTAGAAGGATTATTAAATTGGAATCTTGACTGGGTAATAGAGAGATTAAATAAGACCCTGACTCTTTTCATGTATCTATTGGTCTTTTGCATTTCTTCGTGAGTGAACTGTCTCTTCATTTCATTTGCCCACTTCTCAATAGGATGCTTTATTTTGGTAGGCTTACTTTTCTTTAGTTCCTTGTATATTTTAGTTATAAGCTTCTTATCTGAGATGTTGGTGGTAAATATTTTTTCCCAGTCTGTTGGTTCTCTTTTTACAATGTTGATAGTTTCCTTTGCTGTGCAGAAGCTTTTTAGTTTGACAAGATCCCATTTGTTAATAATGGGGATAATTTCTTTTGCTCTTGGTGACTTGTCAAGAAAGTCTTTGCCTACCCCTCTGTCTTTTAGAAATTTGCCTACTTTGTCTTCTAGAAGGTTTAGTGTTTCATTTTTAATGTTTAAGTCTTTGATCCACTTTGATTTGATTTTGGTGCGTGGTGATAGGTGTGTGACTGGTTTCATTCTTCTGCATGTGGATGTCCAGTTTTCCCAGCACCATTTGTTGAACAGGCTGTCCTTTTTCCATTGTATGCATTTTGCCCCTTTGTCGAAGATTAAGCAATTGAGGGTGTTTGGGTTTGTCTCTGCATCTTCAATTCTGTTCCACTGATCTGTCTGTCTATTTTTGTGCCAGTACCAAATTGTTTTTACAACTATGGCTTTGCAGTATAGCCTGATGTCTGGAACTGTAATGCCTCCTGCTTTGGTCTTGTTGCTCAGGATTGCTTTGGCTATTCTTGGTCTCTTTTGGTTCCATATGAATTTAAGGATTGTTGTTTCAAGTTCTTTGAAGAAACTTGTAGGTATTTTGATAGGAATTGCATTGAATCTATATATCAGTTTCGGTAGTATCATCATTTTGACTATATTTATTTTGCCTATCCAAGAGCAGGGGATGCCTTTCCATTTTCTAGTGTCTCCTATAATTTCTTTCTTCAATGTAAATGTAGGGAGAGGTGGGTTCAGGGAGGGACAAAAGGAGAGTGGGAAAGCCCTTGTCACCTTGACAAGATATGTATGTGCACAAAATGTTCAACTTGATTGTAAACCTTGAATTTTGCACGAATACATATCAATAAAATGTGGAGAAAAAAGTTTAAAACTAAGGAATGTGCTGGGGCTATAATTCAGTGGAAAGGCTGAGTTGGATTCCCAGTATGACAGACAGGGAGACAGATAAAAGGGGTTGGTGGGCTAATGCAAGATTATGCTAGACCCTAACCTCGTTGTCTCTCAAGGCTAGGGCATAGCTCAGTGATTAGTGTGTTTACCTAGGAAGTACAAGTGCATAAGTTTGATCCTCCAGCACCTACTAGCTGGGTGTGGTGGCGTAGGCCTGTAATCCCAGCACTTAGGAGGCTGAGGCAGAAGGATTGCCATGCATTCTAGGCCAGCCTGGACCACATAGTGAGCTTAGGACCATCCTGGACTGCAAAGCGAGATCCTGTTGCAAAAAAACAAACCTAAACAAAAAGCAAAACAGTGTAAAACACCTGTAATCTCAGGTACTTGAAAGGCTGGGAGTGTAGACCACCAATCAGGACAGCCTGGGAAATTTAGCAAGTCCCTGTTTCAAAATTTAAAAAAAAATGAAAAGGTCTGGAGGAGGCTCCCTCTGTGCTAGAGCACTTGCCCAGCATTCACAAGTCCCTGGTTCTATCCCTAGTACTAAAAAATGGTAAAATCTCCAAGATTTTTATAAGCTGATTATTAAATACGAGCTTTATTAAAAACTAAATATGTGTAATTCTTAAAAATAAATAAATAAATAAATAAAACCCTGCCTCAAAAAAAAAAATAGTAAGAAAGAGGGGACTCAATTGGAAGGGCTTGGGTTTAATCCTCAGTAACAACAACAACAAAAAAGATATAGTATCACCACCCTGTATCCCAGTGCTATAATCAAAAGTATCTCTGGGGCTGGAGGAATGGCTCAGCGATTGAAGCGCTTGCTTAGCAAGCACTAAGTAAGTGCTAAGTACCCGAGTTCAATTCCCCAGCACCACATAAGCTGGGTGTGGTGGCGCACGCCTGTAATCCCAGCACTTGGGAGGCTGAGGCAGGAGGATTGCCCTGAGTCCAAGGCCAGCTTGGGCTCCGTAGTGAGTTCAGGACCAGCCTGGATTACAGAGCAAGACCCTGTCTCAAAAAAAAAAAACAAAACAAAACAAACAAAACAAAACAAAACAAAAACAACAAAAAAACTATCTCTGACCTTGCCAAATAAACTGGAGTAGGAGGAAGAAGAGTGGGGGTAATTGCCTTAGGTTACGATCTGCGAATTTGGAGGAAACTATTTTCTCATAGACTGCTCACACAAGTATGTATTTGTGTAAACATTTAAGAAAATCCTTCTATAATTATTTGCATTAGTTTTTTTATTATTGTTATTGAAACAAGTGCTTGAGACCAGTCTATTTGTAAAAAGAAAAGTTGTGTTTTGATCAAACATGACCAGTTGGCTCTGTGTCTTGGGCCTGTGGCAACACGTGCAGCAGAAGAACATGGTGGAGTGAAGCAGTTTATCTCATAGCAGGAAGAGAAGAGGAAGAGAAGCACTGGATCCCACTGTCCCCTCCCGGACACTCCCTTGTGATCAGAGTGTCTCCTACTAGGTCCCACCTCATAGTCAGTAGAGGTTCAATCACTTCCCACCAGCAGCAGGCAGAGGAATAGGCTGTTAACACATGGTCCTTTGGGGAACATTTAAAATCTAAACTGGGATTTTTTTTTGTTTGCTTTTCACAATCCTGAGATTGAACCCCAGCTTTGTACGTGCTAAGCAACCACTCTATCCCTGAGTTATGTCCCAGCCTAAGATTCAAAGTAAGCCATTGTCATAAAGAAAAATATCTATATCAATGTTCCAGCACCTCCAGGTGTGCCTAAGAGTGCCTTGTACAGTAAGATCCATTGCAATGTTGTTGGTAATAGAGAGAAATTGCAAAGTCTATACTCATCAATCTACACTGAGAATTAATTCTCTAGAATGCCATAATTACAAATAATAGGTTTATGTGACGGAAATTCAAAAATTTTTAGAAGTTGCAGAAAGTTATCTTCCACAATATCACATATTGTGAAATGCATCTGCTTTAGTTTCCTGTTGCTGGGACAAAATATCCACTATCCACAGCTTAAAAGAGGAAAAGTTTATTTTAGCTGACGGTTTCATAAGTTTTCAGTCCATTCATGGATGGCTGGCAGTGGCGGAAGCACATGGCAGAGTCCTAGCTGGAGGAATGCTGTTTTTGGCATGGCGGGCAGGAAGCCAAGTGAGCGAGGAAGGGAGGCGCTAACATAAACCCTTCCAGGTTATGTCCTAGTAATGTGCCCCTTCTGGGTCCAGCCCTAGTGTTCTGACCCTTCGGAACAGGTCCCACCTCTTAACAGCACATGTTTCTGTAATTACTCCACAACATCCAAATACATGAGGCTTTTGAAGGACATTCCAAATCCAAACTGTAACATTCTGCCCCTGGCCCCCAAAAGACTCATATCCATCTTCTTATGCAGAATGGATTTAGAAATTCTCTAAATGTTACCAAAATCTTAAATGAGAACTCCTAAGAAGTCCAAGTCCAAAGTCTCCTCTGAGACACAGCCAAACTCTTAGTTGTGAAAACCAAAGAAAAGTTAAAACACTTTCAATATACAGTGGCAAAAATATAGTCCATTCCAATAGGGAGAAATAGGGGAATAGAAAGCAGATGGACCAAAACAAGCTCTAAACCTAGGATGGCAACGGTTAAATCCTGTAGCTCCGTTAGATCACATAGTTCTCTGTCCAGCACTTGGGATAAACTATGGCAAGATATGAGCTCCAGAGGGTTTGGGTGGCCTTGCCCCTGCAGCATCGCCTGTGGCTGCAACATCCATAGCTTCTCCACTGGGAGGGCCTTGCTCACAACCTGGATCCTTCAGCAGACAGTCCCTATTCCTGGCATCTCCAAATTTTGGACGTCTCCACTGTACTTGAGGCTTCTCCTTCGCAATTCCATGCACTGTTCTTCAGAAGCACTGCCTAGCCTCTAAAGCCTTTCTCTGAAGTCTTTGTAGAAGGCTCCATGACCCCACTGCCTGTGGATTGTGCATGTCTATGAAGCCAGCACCGTGGGGACGATGCCATAGTCTATCACTGGCTTGAGCAGTAGTGTGTCCCTCTTGGAAAGTCACTGTCTATGACTTTGAGTTCTTAGATGGCTGAAATCCTTGGGGATTCACCTTCCTAGGTTGCCCTGCATGATGCTCTGGGGGTCCCTTTTCAGAGCAAAACCAGAATCTCCCATCAAACATTCTAAGGCTTCTCCAACTAGCATCTTGACATTTTTCCAAACTCCTCCCTCAAGCCAGTTCCAAAGGCTTCCAAACCACATGTCAGGAAAACTCGTAGTAACAACCTTAACTAACATTTTTTGCCTTAAGTACTTTTTGTTGCTGGAACAAAATACTCAACATCCACAGATTAAAGGAAGGAAAGTTTATTTTAGCTCGTGATTTTAGAAGCTCTCAACTGACAATGGCAGAAGGAAATGCCCGAGTTCTAGCTGGAAGGAAAGCTGCTCACATTCTGGCAGCTGGGAAGCCAGGTGGATGGAGAAGAGTCGAGCTAGTGTGTCTTCAAGTCATGGCCTAGTAATCTACCCCTTCCAGGTTAAGCCCCACTATTCGGCACCTTCTGACCCGGCCCCACCTCTTCACAAGACATGGTTCTATGGGTACTCCACAGTACCCAAATACGTGAAGCTTTTGGGGACATTCCATACCCAAACCCTCTGTATGCAAACATGTATATATACACATATGTATGACATTATATTAAAAAACTCAAAGATAAACACTAAACTGAACATGATTTCTTCTGGGGAAATTTGCATCCTAGGGTTATGAGCAAAGGGAACTTTGTATCTATTTTATTTGACATTTTTATTCATGACAAAATTATAAATCTAAAATTAAAAATAGTGCTGCTATAAAGAGAAAAGTAGTACCTGTTTCTTTCAGAATATATAGAAAAGCACAATATAAGAAACATAAGGAAGCTACTGCACTACATAGTGTACAGCAAAATTACTTGTTACACCATCACTCGGGAAAAAGCTTTCACTATTAAAATTTTAGGGAATTGTTTTTTTATATACAGACATTTGCTGGCTTGCAATGGTTCAACCCATGATTCTTGACTTTACAAGGTTCGAAGTAATGCACGCTCATTAGAAATTGTGTTTTGAGGTTTAACCTTCTCCCAGGCTCATAAAATGTAGTAGATCCTCTTGTGGTGCTAGGCAGGGACAGGAGCTTCAAGTCCCAGTCAGCCACCTTGTCGACTGCGTAAGAATTGGCACTTTGCAGTCCACTGGTTTAGTTTGCAAATGCATTTTTAAGTTGTAATATTTTCACTTAAGCATGGGTTTGTCTAGGTGTAACCCCATCCTAAGTCAAGAAGCATCTCTGTGTGTGTGTGTGTGTGTGTGTGTGTGTGTGTGTGCGTGCGCATGCAGGGGCAGAGCCAGGTGGTACCCACCTGCAAGGCAAGGAAAAGTACCTCAGAAAAGACCAGACCTGACAGCACCATTTTCTTGGATATAGACTCCCCAAAACTGTGAGAAAATATGTTCCATCCTTTGCCTCGGTCTGTAGTATTTTGTTGTAGTAGCCCCAACAAACTAACACAGTAAAGATAGCCAGGACTTGGCCCCAGTCTGACTGCTTAAACCATGCACTTACATGGTTTACAGTGTCTCTGGCAAAAAAAGAACCCTTCAGAATCTTCACGTGTACTTAATTGAACATTGATCTGAATATCAATTTGGAAGCAGACATACACTTTGAGCTAATCTTGTCAACGTATCTACCTGTTGTGTACAGTTTATGATAGGGTACAAAAGTGAATCACGCATGGCTTCTTCAGCTCTCAGGAAGCACTCCCAAAAGTTTATGCCCGTGGAAGTGTCATTAACATGTGTTGTCATAGCAGCCAGTGATCACGGTGTACTGTGTATTGTTCTTAAATGAGCTCAGATGTTGTTTGCATTTGCATTTTCATCCTCAATCCAGGCCATCCTCAGAATAATTCGTAAATATAAAAGCTTCTTCCTACCCACTCCCTCTTGGAAATGCATCTCCAAACAAACTTCTATCATTACGAACTTGCAGAAGCAGTGGGAGCATTTTGATGAATAGAGAACACATTGATACTCCAGCCTCTCATTACAAACCAAGAGCAGAAACACTTCAAAGCATTTCAGTGTTGGAAACTGTGAGAATACCCCAGGGACAATGTGGTCTGTGCTCCCCCACCAGTAGTATTCCTGGCTGTTGTTTGTGTGGCTCATTTTTATTTAATGCAGGTGTTTAGACGATTGTGTGATTCCTTTCAGAATTATTTGCACATTCCTAAAAGAAAATTCTTGAACAGAATTAGATTGAAGAGTTGTTATTGATTGCATAAATACTAATTAGACTGCCGGCTCCCATATGCTTTTGATTTAGATCTAAAGATTTTCAAACTTCAGATCCATCCCTTGGCCATTTTTGTATTGATGTTGTCAGGCAGGGTGCTCTAATATTCCTCTTGTTACTTTTTTCTCAGAATGGAGAAGCTGTGCATCTTATTCTTTTGATTGTGTATGATATTATCATATTTTTAAGGGAAACACTAAGGATATTAAAATGGAATCCTGGTTGAGGAGTGCTGAATTTTATTAGGGGTTGTGACTGGCAGAAACTTGGCCCTCGTGACCTTTGCCCTCTGGCATCATGCTCCATGCTCACTGTTTTTTTTTAAATTTTCCCCATGATATGTATAAGCACAAAATTTAAGGTTTACAATGAAGTTGAGCATTTTGGGCACATACGTATCTTGTCAAGGTAACAAGGACTTTCCCACTCTGCTCCATGCTCACTCTGAAGTCTAATTAGATGCCAAAAGCAAGACTTGACGATTAAGCTACAAATCAGAAGCCCCTAAGTGGGGAGATTGTCTTGGATCCCCCATGTGGGCCCTGTGGAATCACACAAGCTGGTCAGAGAGAGAGGGTCGGTGGAGTCAGGACGGTAGAAGCGTGAGCTCAGCCAGGATGGACAGCGCAAGTGGAAGGCATGAGAAGGAAATAAACGGTCCCCGTCATTCTCTGTTTCCTCGTACAGGGTTCTGTGAATGATTCCTGAAGCCTGCCACCCCCCATCTCACCCCGAGAGATTCCAGACTGAAATATAACTCTCTCTGCATGTTGGTTTCAGCTCTGTGGCACCCTGACCAGAGGAGCCAGCCCTACTTTGCTGGGCTTCTGACATAGAGCTCTGTGTCAGCATATGAGAGATGTTCATTAAGCCTCTTAAGTTTGTGATGATTTATTAAGGCAGGAATAGACAATTAACACAGGAGGGGAGGTAAGATCACTAAGGAAGCTATCACCCATGTGAGTATGACTCTTCTTGTAGAGGGACATTGCTCACATCCTTTGCCTTCCTGTTTCTACTAGCCTGTCAGATCCGCCTCCCCCTCCCTGCACACACACATACACACGCACGCACACCCACCCACACATACACACATACGCACACACGCTGGCTTTTCTAAGTCATATATAGCACAATTAGAAACCCACCGTCACCAGTTGTTAAGGCATGCCTGCCAGTGAATTAGCTATGGCACTCATATTTTGTAGAGAGGGAAAAGTGGATATGATTTAGGACTCGTGCTTTGTCACAACATGACCATTCTGGAATAAAATACCCAAGGGACTTACATTTCTAACTTTTTATAGGTTGGCATAAAATCTTCTTCATTCACAGTAATTAATTTGGAAAAGGCGAGAAAATCTGATTAAAATGGGAAGCCCAATTTCCCTCCACATAGCTTCACCCACTCTGGCTCCACTTATGAGTGGTGCCAGCCACTACCATTCTGGGTAGTTAGAGTTGCCCGGGCTGAGAAGTCAAGGTTGCATTTCATTCACTTTGTTGACTGCAACTTCTACCTGTGCCGTCCCCCTCTTTGTAACTCAGTTAACTGCTACGTGTGGATTCTACTTCCATGCTGTCTCTACATACTCTAGGAATTGTCCAGTCCCCAAATACCACTCTTACATCTCCTGCCACCTGCCCTTCCTGAAGTGTGCTGGCCACGTGAGCGTCACTACCTGTTTAATCTGGCTTACGTTCCTTATTCACTACAGCTTTCAGTGACAGACATCATGGCTCCTGCTCCAGTCAAGGGTGTCATTTCTTGTTTGTCCCTCAAGATGAATAAGCTGCTTCTAAAAAATGTTCTTCTCTATTGCTTGATGCTTCGAGTCTTCAAGACCCATGTTAAGTGACTCTTCTCTTCTAGAGGTTCCCTCCCCTTACCCCACCACCTCTGAAAACCACCCTTTCTTCTTATCTCCAGAACAAACGTATTCGATCCTAGGCAGCCTTGTGATGGTTGGAAATCTTGGGTTTTGAAATGAGTTTTAAAGGATATGGCTTTGTTTTTTTTGTTGTGTGTGTATTAATTATCTGTTGCTTTTTGCTAATAAGCAAGTTATACCTAAGACGGGGTGGTGTTGATATGTTTGTGGATATGATTGGTGTTTGTGAGACTTTCTACTGGCTGGACTAATGTTCTTTGGCTGAGATTGTCTTAGACGCTACGCTGTCACCCAGATTGAATATGAAATTAACTTTGCATGAACTTAAAACTTGTGGGGGAGTGGGCTGAGGGATCCAGGGAACAAGAGATTAGAGATAGGGTGTTAGGAGAAAGAAAAGAAAGTCAATACTAAAATAGCAAAATGAATGTATGGATAATATCAAGAAATATGTAATATAAAATTAAACCTATATAATTATGCAAAATTGAAGAAACACGTGACCAATGACCCAAAGGAAGTGTGACTTGAAGATTATAAATGAGCATTCTGGGGTCCTGCTGTGTGCCTTATCACATGGCTAGCTGTGTACCACTCGGTAAGTGTGGAGCATCCCTGACTTCTGTGTTCTCATCTGGGAAGAAGGGTGATGAAAGCACAGCACTTCTCCGTGTGGAGCAGAGAGCACGTGAGCGTATACATGCAGAGCGCCTGGAATAGGGCCTGCTAGGCGGAGAGCCCCTGCAAAAAGAAAATGGCTGCCTGTAGGGCGAGCTCTGCGGCTTCACTCTTCGTGTAGTCCTTCACCATACCCATTTCTTTTTCGTCTCGTTTTGGTGATTTCTGTCTTCTTTTGTTCTTTGTTTATGTCTTTCTCTTCCTTGTACCTTAGTTTGTATTTCTGAGGTGCTCTACTGAGGATGCCAAAAAGTTTCCTTAAGTTTCACATTGGGTTTTGCTAGAAATAATTTTCTTTTTTTCTCCCTTTCCTTGTTAGTATAGGGGGTTGAATTCAAGGCCTTAATACTGAACTACATTTCCAGCCCTTTTAATTTAATTTAATTTAATTAATTTAGTGCTTTACTTGTTAGACAGCTTCTCAGTAAGTTGCCCAGTTTAGTCTTGAGCTTGTAGTCCTCCAGCCCCAGCCTCCCTCACGTGCTAGGATTACAGATGTGCACCGCCACCCGTAGGTTGTGAAGTCTTCTTTTCCTGTGTTTGGTGTCATTTGTTTATTTATTTTCCCATGGCCCATTCTCACCACAGGCAAATGCCCAGGAATTTTCTTATAGGAGACCAAAATTAATAGTAGTAAAGTGATTAAAATGGGAAATCATAAAATGTGTATGTTCCTTTTAAGTCATTTTATATTAACTTAAGTCATATAAATGTATTGCATCTGCTTTAATTTGGTCCCGAGGTTCTAGCCTGAGTTCTGCTGGTTTTGGTACTCGCTCTTCTCCTGTCAGCCCTGCCTCTCTCTGGGGATTCTTATTTGTTTGTTTTTTCCTCAGCGAGGTGTTGACTTAAAAATTCTCAGGAAGCAAATGGAACACAGCAGTTCTCCACATTTTGTCCTCGTTTCCTGTGCTCTCCCAGTTGTCACACATACTTTGGCTGCAGGGCTCTTGGTGAGCGTCCAGGGCACCATGCTTAGTTTGTAGAGGTGACAACATCATCTTTTATTCATATATTATTGATTTAATGCCACAGTTAATTACATCATATAATAAAGACAACTTGTCGACTTGTCAAAGCAGAGTTTCTCATAACTATACTGAGTCTTATAAGCATCAGTTCAGCTGGTAACAATGGTAGACAGAGGGTACTAAAGTACAGCCTGCGAGTCATGAGGGTTCTGCTGTGTGGCAGTGTGGCCTTGGACAGTCAGGTGACAGAAGAGATGGGAAGCGCCAGGGAGCCCAGAGAGCCCATTCAATGAAAATGAGTTAAGGAGCTTTCGACCAGGCAGAGGACTTCAGACTCTAGTGTGCATCAGCATCATCTCCACATTTCTCCTTCTAACTAACAGGAGCTTTACTTTCCTTCTTTCCCCTTCTATTCTTTTCTCCACAAAGTGTACCCAACACCCCCTGAAAAAGAAAAGTTATGTGAACGTTTGGTAAAGCACGGATTTTACCAAGTTGTGAGAGTCACAGCTTAGAGCTTCCAATCCCATGGGGCTGGGTGGGGCCAGAGAATCTGTTTGCACTTGGGGATGCGTTCAGTCTTCTCTTCCGAGGAGTCCATCTGCCCGCCCCTGAACCAGAGCCCATGTGACAGTGGGCGGGCAGAGACAGGTCTCTTGTGACATTGGCAGCACGAGCCTAAAGCCGCACATGATTTCTCTCCTGGTAGTCAGACAGTAGGTTTCTGTTACTCTTAGTTCTGAGTATTAAGTTGAATGTTTTTTAAAATACTGGGGTTAAATCCCAGCCTTTAATCCGGAGTTGCATCCTCAATTCATTTTGTTGTTGTTGTTGTTGTTGTTGTTGTTCTTTACATTGAGCCAGAACTTTGCTAAGTCACAAAGTTGCCCAAGATGGACTCAAACTTGTGATCATCCTGCCTCAGTCTCACACGGTGCTGGTATTACAGGCCTGTGCCGCCAAGCCCAGCAAGAAATTTAATCTTGCACATATCTGTGTGTGACAGTCTATGAAAGACAGAGCAAGAGCACTAAGAAATCTTTTTGCAAGTTGGATAAGCATGCAATGAGAGTCTCAAATTCTTCGTGTTTATTGACTTTTGGATTTCTTTAAAAAAATAAATGAAAGTGATACTGAGTCCTTTCAAGTCCTAAGTTTTCAAATCAGAAGTTCTGCAGTCACCTCACAGGATTAAAAAAAAAAAAAGAAAAACTGATTTCTTAAGTGTCAGAAAACTTGTGCTTAGCAGTAGCTTACAGCTGCAGCATGGAAAAGCAGCGATGTGTGTGTGTCTGTGTGTATGTGTGTGTGTGTGTTATCAGTGCGCTGAAGATGAGAAAAGGGCAGAATATCTGATTGTGCTGTAATCTCCCTTGCAGAACTGGCTGACCGAGCTTGAGATCTTTGCTATCATCTTCTCAGCTGCCATCCATGACTATGAACACACTGGGACCACCAACAATTTCCACATTCAGACTCGGTAGGATGCTGAAGCAGGGGCTAGGGGATGGGCATAGAGTTTTAGGAATCAGAGAGGTGTTTGACACCGTTCTTCTGTGTGGATGCTCTACTTGAAGTTTCTGGAGAGATGAATTTATGCAGAAGATGGACCTGGTCAGCTTTAGCCTCGGTTGTAAGAAACCATGTGCTGTTAATTCTATTTTATTCAGATCTAAGGAAGATACTCTTTTTCTCCTCTTTTACAATGCTTCCTGTTTATTGATGTATGTCCCGTGCATATGAGGTGGTGGGGCAGTTTGTGTAGAGACCCAGGTGTCCTGTAAACTAGTCACTGAGGACAGAGGGTGACTGGAGCGTCCACTGACATAAATAATCATCCAGCTCTTTCATCTTTTGATCTTTGAGGTTCTGGTACTAGGGTGGATCCCTCGCTCTGATTTCACGTCTTTCTGTTTCAGTGTGTGCCCTGCGTAGTTTCACACAGGCTGCTTCCCCCAGTTACAATCTGTGTATCCTTTTTGAGGTACTACAGAGGTTGACACACACCTCTTTTGGGATATTAAGTAGGAGTCTGAGTGCCCCACTCTGAGCCTCTAGTCAGCAACTGACTTCATTAATTGATTATGGTGTGTTCCCTTTGAAAACTATAGATTTATCCTTAATAGTCCTCTGCTGAGATTTGAAGGAAACAGTACAAGTCAACTACCATTTCTGCATAGGGTAAAACCTTATCTGTCCTCCATTGACCTTAGACTTACAGACACTTAAGACAATGACTTAAAACTGTACAGAACTTGGCAGGATTAATTGGGGAACAGTGGTAATCCAAGGAATGGAAGGGAGGTAGCAAGAGGCTAGGCGAACTCTGAGTCAGTACTGTATACTCTGAATAAGTTTGTTTGTGTGTGTTCCATTAAGTAAATACTTGATTATGGGATGCACAAAAGTACACAATGTAGTAGATTTGGATTCAGACCAAAGGAAAGTTGTTTGTGTTAGTTCCTACTTCCTGCCTCACACCTGGCATGGGTCACTTGCTGGGAACAAGCCTGTTGTGTTTCTCTTCTGAGGTCTTTAAGTAAGGCAATTTCGCACTCCAGCTGTGCTCGATGTGTGTCTGTGGATGGATTGTTTGTCCTGAGGACAGGCTGCAACGAATAGCCCCTGCCAGGGCAGGAAAGTGGAACTAATGAACGTGGATCTTGCCTGGGGGAAAGTATTGAACCCAACTCAGAGAAAAATGGCATAATTATACAAGGTAAAAAGTTGCTCAGTGTCACAAAACATATCTTGGTACCTAGCTTGCCCAGTGGATCTAAGACCTGATCTTCATCTAAGCATTTGAATGTTTTTTTTATCTCTATACAAGAAGGAAATTCTAATGGGGTCAAGTAAGCTTGGTTTCTAATGAAAGTTAAAATCGGCCCTCTTCGACAAGAGTTTTCTACAGTGTTTTTACAATCCCTGTTCAGAAGATTAAGCCTATACCCAAGTCCCTTTTAGCCTTTGATCAAGAGAATGTAAAGCCTAACACTGTGGAGGTATGCTAGACAGATTCCAAAGCTTGGCCAGTGTCTGGTGGGAGATATCTTGGGGGATCTTATCCTAATATCAGAAGACAATACCTCCATCCCAGCCCTGGCACTTAGCTGCTATGGGGCTGTGTGGAGCCATTTTAGAAAGAATAATCTGAAAACATGGTGAATGTTTATATTGATGTATTACGGTAAAAGACACATTGTTGTCAATCCTTCTCAAAATTCACCCCTCGCTTCGAATGCCCTCACCACCCATGCGCTTCCTGAAGCAGTTCTAGACACTCTTCATGAGTGTCCTTAGTTGCACTGTCGTGGCTACCTTGGTGAATTGGGTCAAAAAGTTTACCTTTCACAGTCATTTGGGCTTTGTGGAAGAGTCAGGAGACACATGGTGCCGGATTTGGTGAATAAGGTAGAGGAGGACACGCACCATAATGCCTTTGCCAGCCTGACTCTCCCCGTGGTGACACTGGGCAGCAGCCTGCCTTTCTCTTGAGTACTTCTGTAGTTCTTCCTGGGTCCCGTGTTCTACAATAAAATTTCCTGCATGCACCTTGTGAGCATTTGTAAATCAACTTGAGCTTTTGGTTGATAGAGTACTAATGACATGAGAGCCAAGACAATTTCTAAGCACTGGAGAAATGCTGATACTTTCTAGCCTGCGAGAGCTACCAGGAGAAGTCGCTAGTGTTTCACCTCCCTGATGATTTGTTATTCTCACTTAGGTCTGATCCAGCTATTTTGTATAATGATAGATCCGTTCTGGAAAATCACCATCTCAGTGCAGCCTATCGTCTTCTTCAGGAGGATGAGGAGATGAACATTTTGATTAACCTCTCAAAGGATGACTGGAGGTAAGGTTGACCAAAGAAAATTTAGGAGCCATTTTCTTTCCTGTGCACCAAACACACTCAGAGGTAGCAGAACCATGGGGAAACGTGGTAACAGATCTCATACAAAAAGACCTGACACTCCAGAAGATACCAGGGATCCTGAAATTGCAGAATCCAAAGAAAAGGGCAAAAATGATAACTTCTGGGCCCAGATAGTCAGTAAATTAAAGCAGGAATTAAAGCAGGAAGCAAAGCAGGGAATAAAACAAGACAGTGCAAGAGCTACACCAACACACAGGTAAGCAAAAAGCAAGCCTTGAAAAGCAACTAGAGGAGACCAGAGAAGAAGTGGTGAAATGTGGTTACAAATCTGCTACAAAAAGACCTGACGCCCCAGAAGATGATACCAGGGATTTTGAAATTGCAGAATCCAAACAAGAAAAGGGCAAAAATGATGGTAACTTCTGGGCCCAGAAAATCAGTGAATTAAAGCAGGAAATAAAACAGACAGCAGGAGAGCTACACCAACACATAGCTAAGGAAAAAGCAAACCTAGAAAAGCAACTAGAGGAGACCAAAGAAGAAATAGACCAGAAGATAATGAAGGCAATACAAGAAATTAGAGAAGAACACAACTGAGATATGGAAAAATTGAACGCAGATATTCAGGAAATGAAAAACATGCAGGTAATAAGAAGCAACCACGTTAAAGAACTTCAGAATAGAATATCAGACCTAGAAAATAAAGTGACTGAGCTGCAACATACAGGCCATGAAGAACACAAAGTAAATAAGAAAGAAAGCAAATCATTACAACGGCTGATAGATGATTCAAGGAGAAACAACCTCAGAATTATGGGAGTCCAGGAGAAGACTGAGGACAAAACAAAAGGCTTAAAGGACATGTTTAATGAAATAATGGAAGAAAATTTCCCAAATCTAAGAAAAGAAATGAACATGGAACTATTGCAGGCATACAGAACACCAAACAACTTTGATCAGAAGAGATCCTCATCACGACACATCATAATTAAAATTCTAGAAACTCAACACAAAGAAAAAATACTAAAAGCAGTAAGAGAAAAACAGAAGGTGACCTACAAAGATAAGCCCATCAGGGTAACTTCAGACTTGTCAATCCAAACTCTAAAAGCAAGGAGATCATGGAGCAATGTCATCCAAGCACTAAAAGAACATAAATGCCAACCAAGACTGCTATATCCAGCAAAATTATCTTTTAATTTAAAGGGAGAACTTAAAACTTTCCATGACAGAGACAGCTTAAAGGAATTTGCAGCCACTGAGCCAGAATTGCAGAGAATACTTAAAGGAAACTTAGAAAGTGAAAGGGAGGCCAGTGACACCAGTGACCCCAGAGGAAAAGCAACAACAGCTAGAGAAGAACAAGCTGAGAAAAAAGTATGTTAGCAATCAGTGAAATATGAGTAAATAAGTTGTGAAAGTTAAAAAATTCTGAAATAACTAAATTTGCCTTCATATCTGCCACTTTAAGTATATTTATGTGGTATAGATTTAAGTTCATTTAATGTAGCAATGTGATATAGTTTTAAATTTGTTTTATTTTAGCAATTCACTTATTAGGTCACTGATGAAAATTTATCCTAAGGAAGCTGATTGATGTAAAGATAACCCTGTGAATGTACAAGTATGCACCTTCCAGTGTTCAGCTAAGCCATTTGAAATTTAAATTTTTTTCTTCTTCTTTCTCAGATTTACTAGTCTTTTGAACTACATGCTTGTAGTTATTTTCTAATGTGAACTGGTGGGTAAGGCCAGGTTTAACAATAACAACAAAGGTATAGCAAAAATATAGAAAAAAAAAAAACTTTTGGTAAATATCCCAGTAAAGGGATTGGTTGGATTCAGAGAATAGGCATCAGGATTTAACTACTGAGAACCCATTAGAGAAATAGGGAGCTGAGTTAGAGTGGTGACTTAGGTGAAATGACTTAGGTGAGGAAGATTAATATGTTAAACTCTGTATGGTTTCTCTGACTTGGAAAACCCAGAACACAGACATTCTTTGGAACCATATGAAGTGATAGCCAGAGTCAGGGGAAGGGATAGGGAGTGGGTGGGAGGGTAGAAAATGGAAAGGGATTGTAAAGTCGATATGATACATTTGTGTATGAAACACCCAAATTCATTGTAAATACTATGTATTACATTTGTATATTAATAAAATAGTGGGGAAAAAAGAAATAGCAGAACCCAAAGATGAAAAAGGCAAAAAATATTAATTTCTGGGCCCAAAAATACTTAGAATTCAAACAGGAAATGAAATAGGAAATGCAAGAGCTATGCCCGGACGTAGCTATGCTATCAGCAACCATTGACAAGAAATTAGAGGAAGACAAAGAAGATGTAAACCAGAAGATAATGAAATCCATACAAGAAATTAGAGAAGAATACAGAAAAAATATAAAAATATTGAAAGCACTCCTTCAGGAAGTATAAAACACACAAGAAAAAGTAAGTAACCAGTTTGACCTTTCAAGAATAGAATACCAGACCTAGAAGATAAAGTGTTTGAGCTGGAATGTACAGGCCGAAAAGAACACAAAACCAAAAAAGGAAGAAAGAGAATATATACAACAGCTGATGGATGACTCAAGGAGAAACAACGTCAGAGTTATAAGAATGCAGGAGAAAACTGAACACGAAACAAAAGGCTTACAGGTCAAGTTCAATTAGATAATGGAAGAAAATTTCCCAAATATAAGGAAAGAAATGAACATTTAACTACTGCAGGCATATAAAACACCAAACAACTTTGACCAGAAGAGAACCTCATAAAGACACATCATAATTAAAATACTAGAAACCCAACACAAAGAGATAATGTTAAAAGCTATAAGAGAAAAACAGGGTGACCTGCAAAGATAAGCCCATTAGGATAACTGCATATTTCTCAACCCAGACCCTAAAATCCAGGAGATCATGGAAGTTTATTATCTTTTAAACTAGAGGGAGAAATTAAAATGTTCCATGATATAGAAAGTTTAAAGAAATTTTCAGCCATCAAGCCAGAACTGCAGAGAATACTTAAAGGAAATTTAGAAACCAAAATGGAGGCTAATGACACCAAAGACCCTAGAGAAAAAGAGACAACAGATACAGGAGAATGAGCTGACAAAAGAGTAAGTTAAGTAAATAATGCTAAAAAATTATAATGATGTCAGCACATACCAAATATATCTCGTTATTCACT
The DNA here is from genome assembly GCA_004027205.1 of Ctenodactylus gundi. Classification (NCBI taxonomy): domain Eukaryota; kingdom Metazoa; phylum Chordata; class Mammalia; order Rodentia; family Ctenodactylidae; genus Ctenodactylus; species Ctenodactylus gundi. The sequence goes on from PVKB01004641.1 coordinate 25,126, forward strand.
CTGAATATGCATTCACATTCAGTTCACATTCAGTTCACCTACTAAAAGACGTAGATTGGCTGGCTGGATCAAAAAATACAAACCTGCAATTTGCTGCTTACAAGAGACACAGTTTACCGACAAGGAAACTCATAGAATGAAAACAAAAGGATGGGATTCAATATTTCATGCAACAGGACCCAGGAAACAAGCAGGGGGTAGCTATATTAGTCTCAAACTCATCAGGTTTCAGAACAAATCAGAGTCAGAGAGACAAAGATGGTCACTATATACTGGTTAAGGGAACAATGGAACAGGAAGAATTCACAATCCTCTCTATATATCCTCCCGACTCTGGAGCACCCAATTATGTAAACCAAAAATGATTGTATCTGAAAGGTCATATAGGCCCCAATTCAATTATAGCAGGGCTCTCTAATACTCCACTATCACAGATCAACCAGACAGAAAAACCACAGAGACATACAACAGTTAAATGATATCTAGAAAACTTGGACCTAACAGATGTTTATAGAGTTTTCCACCCAACATCAACAGAATACATGTTCTTCTCAGCAGCACATGGAACATTTTATAAAATAGACCATATTTTAGGTTATAAGTTCTGCTTAAATAAATACAAAGAGGTAGAAATAATTCCTTGTATACTTTCAGATTATAGTGGAACAAAACTGGAATTTAACAGCAAAAGAAACAGAAGAAAATACACAAACACATGGAAACTAAACAACTTACTACTGACCAAAACATGGATCACAGAAAAAATAAAAAACTTTATAGAGTTAAATGATGAAAGAAGTACATCATATCAGAATCTGTGGGATACAATGAAAGCAGTACTTAGAAAATCAGAGCCATATGTGCACACAACAAAAGAACAGAATGGTGATGGCATGCTAATGATGCACCTTAAGGTTCTAGAGAAACAAGAACAATTTAAGCCAAAAAATAGTAGAAGAAAAGAAATTATAAAGGTCAGCTGTGAAATTAATGAAATTGAAATTAAAAAGAATAAAAAAAGATTAATGAGTCAAACAGCTGGTTCTTTGAAAGAATAAACAAGATTGACAACCTCTACCTAAACTCACCAAAGAAGGAAAGAAAAAGCACAGATTAACACACTTAGAAATGAAAAGGGTGAAATTACCACAGACTCAGCAGAAATTCAGAATGTTATGAGAAATTATTTTGGACACCTATATTCTAACAAGTTACAGAATTGGGAAGAAATGGATGACTCTCTAGACACATACGAAATACCAAATTGAATGAAGAAGACATAAAAATCCTGAATAATTCCATTATATACACAGAAATGGAAGCAGCAATAAAAGCTCTGCCTACCGATAAAAGCCCAGGACCACACAGATTGACAGCAGAATTTTTTCAGTACCTCAGGAAAGACCTAACTCCAATTCTTCTCAAACTGTTCCATGAAGTTGAAAGAGAAGGAATATTACCAATCTCATTTCTGGAGGCTAACATCACCTTAGTCCCAAAACCAGACAAAGACTGAAACAGGAAGGAAAATTATAGACCAGTATCCTTAATTCATTAAGGATAGATGCAAAAAAAATCTTACTAATATTCTGGCAAACAGAATCCAGCAAGTAATCAGGAAGATCATTTACCATGATCAAGTGGGATTCATTTCTGGGATGCAAGGCTGGTTCAACATATGGAAATCAATCAATATAATACATCGCATCAACTAAAGCAAAAACAAAAACTACATGATCATCTCAATTGATGCAGAAAAAGCTTTCAATAAAATTCAACACCCTTTCATGATAAAAAACTATGAGAAAAATAGGTATAGAAGGATCTTATCTCAAACTCATTGAAGCCATATGTGCCCAACTTACTGCAAATATCATAGTAAAAGGAGAAAAACAGAAAGCATTGCCCCTTAAATCAGGAACACAGAAAGGCTGTCCTCTCTCACCACTGTTACTCAACACAGTCCTTGAAAAACTTGCCATAGCAGTCAGACAAGAAAGTGAAAAAAGGGAATATGCATTGGAAAGGAGGAAGACAAATTGTCCTTATGTGCAGATGATATGATTATCTACAGAGAAGACCCCAAAAACTCCACTATGAAATTCTTGGAAATAATAAATTAAGCCAAGTCACAGACTACCAAGTCAGTACTAAAAAATCAGTAACTTTTCTCTACATTAACAATGAACTCACTGACAAAGAGTTCTGAAGAATAATCCCACTCTCAATAGCCCAGTAAAAACATAAAAACCTAGGAGTATACCTAGCCAAGGGAGTGAAGGATCTATATAAAGAAAACTACATTACACTGAAGAAAAAAGTTGTAGATGACATCAGAAAATAGAAAGACATCCCCTGTTCTTAGATAGGCAGAATCAATATAGTCGAAATGACTATACTGCCAAAACTGATATACAGATTCAATACAATTCCTACCAAAATACCAACAACTTTTTCACAGAAGGTGAAAAAATAATCCTTAAATTCATATGAACCAAAGGAGACCTAGAATAGCCAAAGCAATCTTGAATAACAAGACTAAGGCAGGTGGCATTACAGTACTAGACACTGTGTTATACTATGAAGCAATAGTTGTAAAAAAATTATATCATGCTGGCACAAAAACAGAGAGATAGACCAGTGGAACAGAATGAATGATGCACAGACAAACTTAACTACCTTCAGTTACCTAATCTTTGAAAAAGAAGCCAAAAGCATACACTGGAAAAGTGATAGCCTCTTCAACAAATGGTGCTGGGAAAATTGGACATCCACATGAAGAAGAATGAATGTAGGCACACACCTGTCACCATACATCAAAAAATAAAGTGGATCAAAGGCCTAGAAATTGAAACCTAAATACTGAAACTCCTGGTAGACAAATTAGGCAAATAACTGAAAGATATAGGTGAAGGCAAAGACTTTCTTAATGACACCAAAGCAAAGGAAATAGCCACCAGTATTAACAAATGGTACTATGTCAAATTGAAGTTTCTGCATGGCAAAGGAAACTATCAACAGTCTAAAAAGAGAACCTGTAGAATGGGAAAAAATATTCACCACCAATGCCTCAGATAGAAAGCTCATAATTGGAATATACAGGGAACTGAAGAAAAGTAAGTCCCTCAAAATCAAAGACCCTGTTGAAAAATGAGCCAAAGAAATGAAGAGGCAGTTCTCACATGAAAAGATGTTCAATATCTTTAACCATAAGAGAAATGCAAATCAAAACATCACTAAGATACTATCTAACTCCAGAGAGATTGACACATATCAAGAACACAAATAGCAATCAGTGCCGGTGAGGCGGTGGGGAAAAAAGAACCCTCTTGAATTGCTGGAGGGAAGGTAAACTGCTACAACCGCTATGGAAGCAGTATGGAAGTCTCTCACAGACTGGAAATAAATATCCCCTTTTGATCCAGCGAGAACTCTTCTGGGAATATTCCCAAGAATTAAAAACAACACATAACAGAGATACATGTATACCCATGTTCGTAGCAGCACAACTAACAATAGCTAAAATATGGAAGACGCCAAAATACCCATCAATAGACCAATGGATACACAAATTGTGCTATTTATACACAATGGAATACTATGCATCTATAAAGACAGATAGGTTGGAGGTTTTTGTGGGCAAATGGAGGCAACTTGAGACTATCATGCTTAGTGAGGTGAGTCAGAGCAGAAGGTGAAATATTGAATGGTTTCTCTGATATGAGAAACCCAGATCACAACTATCTCATGGAACTTAATGTAGGGAATAATGGGAACTGGAGGGAGGGAGAAAGAATGGGAGGGTAGGCAAGGGGGAAGGGTAGAATTTGTAATTTTACCACAATATATGCACAGAATACTCAAATTCAATGTAAACTTTATGTATTGCACTTATACATATCAATAAAAAGGGGGCAATGAGTGAAAAATAAAATTTACTACCTAAGGTTAATAGCAGGATAAAGGAAACAGAGGAAAAGAGTCAGAATGAAATTTGAAAGCTGTAAATCAATCTAATTTGAAGATGAGGGAAGGTGTTTTAAAATCAGGAGCCTGGGACTGCACGGTGGCTAGAATGATTGCCTCACAAGTTCAAGGCCCTGAGTCTGATTCCAGGCATCACATAAGACAGGCATGGTGGCACACACCTCTAATCCTAGCACTTAGGAGGCTGAAGCAGAAGGATCGTTCTGAGTTTGAGGTGAGCCTATGCTACATTGTGAGTTCAGGACCAGCCTGGCCTATGGAGCAAGACCCTGTCTCAAAAAGTAAATAAGTAAGTAAGTAAATAAATAAATAAAACCAAAGTAAAATAGTAAAAATAAAAATGCGCCGTCTGACAGACTTGTGACGAGTTTCACGTGGTGCAGCGTAAGTTCCATCGAGAGTCTCAGGAAGAAGGGAACAAGAGAACAGCAGCCCGGCGCCATGACTGCTAGTTACAGACCACTGCATATAACAACTGCACTATGCACATTTTCTTTGAGTGTACTGGCTGGAGCCTTTTTAAAGTTTTAATAATTTTTTAAAATCACAATATTAAATAATAGGTTCTTTGAGCACAATGGATTTAAACTCAAATAAGAACAAAATATCTGGAAAATTTTAAGTACAGCAGTTAGAGGAAAATTCTAGCTATAAATGCTCATTTTAGGAAAAGGAAGGATCTAAGATAATGACGCGAGGAAGCGAGAAAGAGCAGACTCAGGGATGGAAAGAAGAACGTACTAATTTTAAGTGAAGAAACCAGCAAAACGGAAAAATTTACAAAGGTCAAAGAGGTTTTTTGATGTTTGAGGCAACCAAAAAATATATTCCTCTAACTAGACTGACCAGTGCAAGAGAGAAAGCAGAAATACCAATGTCAGATTCTACAAACGTCAGATACATACAAAATGTTATCACTGTATCTCAACAAATTTGACAACTTTGATAAAATAGACAAACTCTTTACAAAATACGGTTTACCAAAACTCACGCACAATGAACCAGAAAATGTGAATATCTTTATGTCTATGAAATAAGATCGTCATTTGCCACTAAAAAAAAGTTAAAAATTAAAAATTAAAAAAAAAAAAGCTTTCCACTAGGAAATGTCCATCCTTGGACAATTTCATCGGCAGATTCTGTCAAATGCACAAAGAAGAAATAACATCATCTTTACACACATTTTCTTAGAAAACAGAAAAGAAAGAACTTCTCAATTTTTGATGAGAGAAATTAGGCAGTGAGCCCTGACAAAACATCATAAAGTGAATATTAGAGACAAATGTATCTCTGCAACAGGGTAGTTACAACCGTCTCTAATAAATATTAACACATTTAATATGATAGTATACAAAAAGGATAATACATCAGAGCGTGGCAGCTCTAGTTGTGTCACCTTGACTGGGCTGTTATGCTCCCTGATATATGGTCAGACATTATTCTGGATTTTTCTGTGAACATGTTTGAGAGAGATAGACCCAGTAGACTCTGAGAAGCAGTCACCCTTCCTAAGATGATGGGACTCAGCCATCAATCCAGGGCCTGCCCCTTTCCTGAGTAAGATCGAATTCCTTTTGAAGGTCTTTGAATCGAAACCTTCCTGTGCCTGAGGCTGCATGTTCTCACTGGAGGCACACTGGCTCTTGAAGCCCTAGCTCGCCAGCTCCCCTAAGACCTTAGTACTGCTCAGCCTCTGCTGTTGAGTGAGCCAGTTCTTAATAATAAGATCCATTGTCATCAGAAGGGGGAGGGATGAGTGGCAGATCATGGGGGATTTGTGGGTGCTGAAATTGTTCTATGTGATTTTAAAATGGCATGTAACATTATACATTGGTCCAAATCGTGGAACTGTGCTTTGTGGCCAGTGAGCCATGACGTGTGGCCCTGAGTAAGGTATCCGTATTGGTTAAGCAGTTGTAACAAGGGTACCATGCCAATGTGCACTGTTACTGAGGAAATCATGCAGAGAAGAGGATATATGGAAACCCTCTATCCTACAGGCTCAGATTTTCTGTAAACCTGAAATGATTCTCAAAAAAATCTATTACAAAAGTGGAATTATCCAAATTATCATATGGATTCTCAGCCTACCTCTAGGAATGTTTTCAGCGAATTCTTTGTTAAAACTTTGGATTCCGTTGAGAAAGGAATGCTTCAATACAATGTTCAGCTTCACTGGAAGTTTTCCTTGACTTAGTTTTCCAAATAATATATGTATTTCATGTTATCCTATTCTTAATAAAGGATTTATTTAACTCATAACCCTCATTTATCCTCATAAGAAGCCTACCTCAAGTTAGATCAGAAATGTCAAAAATATTTGGTTGACTGGAAGATGTGAAAGTAATTTTTACTTACCTTTTTCTTTCGTTTTTCACTTTCGTCCTTTCTGTGTGTGTCTGGGTGTTCCTGAAAGGGAGTTTCGAACATTGGTAATTGAGATGGTGATGGCCACAGATATGTCTTGTCATTTCCAACAAATCAAAGCAATGAAGACCGCCCTGCAGCAGCCAGAAGCGTAAGTGGGCCCGTGGCTCCTGGGTGTTTATGAGAGTTTGAACTGTCCCTTGTGCTGTGTTTTTGTAATTTTAAAGCCCGTCTCTTTCAACATCACTTTATTTGGTGACCTCTTAAAGATAGTGATATTTCATGGAAAACGCATAAAAATTCTACATTTCTCACAATTACGTGTATTCTTATCACAGCAGAAATAAATAACAGGGCCAGTAACAGTTGTCCCAATTAGAATCTAAGGAATTCATACATGGGACATTAGTTATTAAAAATCCCACTTGACGCAGAGGGACTCAAAAGACTGGTATTTTTGAGACTCTTGCTATGATTCTGAGGAATGTACTCATTGTGTTTGGTGCCTTGGGTTTCAGGATCGAAAAGCCCAAAGCCTTATCCCTGATGCTGCACACAGCAGACATCAGCCACCCTGCGAAGGCCTGGGATCTGCACCACCGCTGGACGATGTCTCTCCTGGAGGAGTTCTTCAGACAGGTGCCTCGTGCTGTGCTATTCACCAGGGCTGTCATCACTTGGAAATTTAAGAGATTTCATATTTCAGCACTGCTCTGATAAAAGTCTATTACGATTGTAGTAATTTTCTGCAGGAAGGAAGGGTTTCGCAGATGTTTTTTACTTCCTTGTCGTATAGTTTGAATCTTAACCTGAACTCTGATTGTCAGAATATGATAAAATGTATTTGATCCTATCCACCGTCTTTGGAAGGAAAAGTATTTCATTCTTGCTATCTTTTCCTTCTCTTCAACCCCCAATGGCTTGGCAAAATGGTCTTTGTTTTGGCATTACCCAGCAAGATTAGGTTGCTAGTCTTTGATGGTGTTAAAATTGGTTGGATAGTTCCTTTAAAAGGGTTAAGCTGGTGATGCAGAATTCTAAAACTAAGTGGGGCAAATTGGAGTCAGGAAGTCACCAGACACTATTATCAGTATCCCAAGACACAGATTATTGTCTTTAAGAACGGACTGGCTTTATAAACATGTCTTTGAAACACATAGAAAGTATATGGAACAGAGAAATAGGAAGAGAAAGAAGTGAACATCACCAAGACTCAAGTTTTTTCCAGTTTGGGTATATGTTCCAATGTCATCCCTGAAAAGCTGTCATTTAAATAGCTGCCTTAAGACGTGAGGGCCTCCGGTTGGAGTCATGAATACATGCAGTGCGGGACCTATATTACAGTAAATCAAAATGGGTGTAGTTAATTTAGTAATTCTTGTTAATTGAGGAAGGGAGATACTCAACATGGATTCAAAGAATTTTAGAACTCCACAAAACACAACTTACTAGTAATACAAGTATCACCTTCACCCCCATAACCTGCCAAGAGATAGATTGCATTTTCTGTTGCTATAACAAAATGCCTGAGACTGGTAATTTATGATAGAGATTTATTTTAGTCATGGTTCTGGAAGCAGGAACATCCAAGAGCAGGTGGCTAGCCTGTGGAAAGGGCCCCTCATACTACCTGATCGCGTGGTAAAAGGCATCATGACAGGCAAGCTCATTTGGGTGTATGTTTCTTTTTTGATAGAACCACTAAAACAGTTGTGAGGATACCACCACCCTGGTGGCTTTATCTAATTACCTCCCAAAACTTCTGTTTCCAAACAACAAAGAACTTTGGTGATAAGTCTGACACATGAAACTTGGAGGACATATTCAGACTATTCCACACTGAAGACTAAAGTTTTGGAACTAAGCTACTCTTGTTACTCAGCTCTTATGATCCTTGTTTAAATGGAGAAGGCACCTATGTGTATTCTGTTTCTTCCAGAGTTATAGATACTAGTTGATAAAGGAACAGGAGTAGAGCTACCAGCATATCAAACAAAAGCCAGGAACCCGTTTTTTAAGTTTTATTTCCAAACAGTTTATAGTGGGAATGCAGAGTTAATCAAATTATCCTTCTGATTCCCTTTTTTAAAAAATTTCCATTTTATTAATATATATATATATATATATATATATATATATATATATATATATATATATGATACCTAATGTTTTCATTGAACTTGAGTGTTTTGTGCACATACATACATATCGTGTCAAAATTGCAATCCCTTTCTCCCCTTTTTAGACCCACCCACAGCTTCCCCCTTTCCATGACTCCCACTATCACCCCCATTTTTTTACATATCAGCTCCTTTTCTCCTTCCCACCTTCTCACCCCCCTTTCCCTTTCCCTCTCTACACAGTTCACCTTCTTAGTTTCTTCTCTGTCTCTTACTTTTTTTATGGTATGGTTTTCTCATATTAGAGAAACCAAGTGATACCTAACTTTCTAGGTCTGATTCATTTTGCTGAGCCTAATAGTCTCCAGAAACAACCATTTTCCTAAAAATAATTCAAATTTGTCATTCTTGGTGATAGAATAATACTCCATTGTGTATACATACCACATCTTCTTTATCCAGTCATCTGTACTCGGGCATACTGGCTTCTTCCAAGATTTGGCTAATAACAGTTTTGTTGCTATACAAAAGAAATTTAAGTTATCATTACATCAGTCAGTTTTCTTAGGCTAGATTTGTATCAAAGACCAAATAAATGAATCACTACATTAAATGAGCTTAAGTCTATGTTACAAAAGTATATTACACATAAAGCAATAGGTATAACAGCATACTTACTTATTTCAGAAATGTTTAAGATTCTTTCCCAAAGAGGAGCAGGAAGTAATGAGTAAGATCATTATTACAAATTTATTTACAAAGCATAAAATTGAAAAGTAAAATTCAAGAGTCACAGGTTGAACTAATAGCTGACTGAGGACTTAGCCAATGGACTAAGGTTACATAATCTTTCAGTTTTGCCACTCAATGATAGCTTCAGGGAAAAGACCCTGAGAACCATTTATTCATTCTTACAGTTTTTAAAATTAGTAATATACCAAATTAAAGCCACTGCCTTTTGCCACTCTACCCCCACCTATCATACACGTCATATACGTCAAAAAAGTTTCACAGGTTTCACAAATTTTTTATTCCAGTTACCCATGTTGAATATAATTATTATATTTTACCTATTAATATACTAGTAAAAATAATAATTATGGGAGGAGGTTTCACAGATTTTCTAAGAAAGCTGGCACTGTTTTAGTGGGATACCAATGAAATGACTGATGTCTTTTTTTGGGGGGGGCGGTTTCACTTTCTCTTTTGATGTTTCCTTTCCTCCACATTCTTTGGAGCTGCTTTTTTCTCTGTCTCTTTCAAAGATTTCTTCAATTATTTTCTGCGATGCTGGGCTGGTGGTCACAAATTTCTTTGAGGATGCTTGATCACGAAAAATTTTTACTTCCCCCAATTTTGCTGGACACAACAGCCTGGGTTGGCACTTGCTATCTTTTGAAGCTTGAAAGATTTTCCTCAAGGCTCTCCTGGCCTTTAAAGTTTGGATTGAGAGATCTGCATTTGTTCAAGTAGGTTTGCCTTGGTCTAATAATTGTCTGGTTTTATTTTTGGTTGCTTTTAATATTCTTTCTTTATGTTGTATTTCTGAGGTTTTGATTATGATATGTCATGCCAGTTGTGTTGCTAGTTGAGATTATTTGGTGTTCTATAAGCTTCTTGTACGTAAAAATTAATTTCTTGTCCTAGATTTGGGAAATTTTCATGCATGACTTCAGTGAATAAATTTTTTATATCTTCAGTGTTGCCTTCTGCTCCTTTTTCCACACCCATAATTCTGAGATTGGCTCTCTTTGAATCATCCATCAGCTGTTGTATCCACTACTTCACTCATTTCTAAGTTTGGAGTTGTGCCTAATTATAGCATTTGTTTCCTCAGCCTTGTCTTCAAGGTCTGAAATTCTTTCCTCACAATGTTTGATTTGACTTCCAATGCTTTTGGGTGTGTCTTTCATATTCTCAGCGTCAGATAGATTTCTTTTCAGAATTTTTACTTCTCTACCAAAGTGTTCCTTCATATCTTGCATTTTATTTACCTCAGCCAAGGTATTTGTGACTTCTATATTCTCAATAAACTTTGTTTCCATTAGGACCACTGTTTGTTTAGTAAGTTCCTCTTTAAGCCTGCTGACCATTGTTTACATTTCTTTGAGAATATCTTGTTTGAACTGGTTATTCAACTCATTTATTTGCTTTTTGACTTTTTCCCCTACAAGTTCCATTGTTTCAGGGCCCATAACATTAGTTTCTGGGGTCTCAGGCATTTCTGTGTGTCACTTGTTGCCTTGTCTTCTTCCCATGTTTCTGCTATTGAGAGATTTCTTTGAATGGGTATGAGGGTGTGGTGGGGGGAGCTGCAGTCCCTCTGAGTTCTATGCTGAGAGTAGGCAGTGAGTGTGGACCTAACAGTCCCAGGGCCTGTGAGGTGTCTGGGCCTCTATACCCTCAGAGATTCTCCTACTACTACCCTAGCTATTCCTGGGTTGGTGACCTTTCTCTCCTCAACTGTCTCTGTGTCAGTTTCTTCCTAGACACCCTTTAAGAGTGACCCCAAAATCCCTTTGTGCTCTTCTGAGCTTCTTTTACTCTAATCAGTTAAATCTTGGGCTCTTTTAAAAAAAAATGGCTCCTGTTTATGGCTGCCCAGTGCTCCTTCTGGTCTAGGCTCCAGGAGGCCTTTCCTAGGTGAAGCTAGCATTGTATTTGCAGTATGCGTTACCCACAGGCTTGTTTTTAGAGGCTGGGGCTACCAGCTGCTGTCAATTCCCACTTTTCTAGGATTCATGTTTACCTCAGTCTGAGGTTTTGGGCTCCAGTCTTTCCTCTGTCTGTAGATGCTGGCAGCACAGTTGGCCTGGGGCTGCGTCCAGGGTTTGATATTTTCCTCCACTTCAGATGTGTCTTTAGGATTTCTGATCTTTCTGTGGACTCTTTTAAATTGTTGGGGTGCCCCTTCCTCTCCTAGCTAAATTCAACAGGCAGGGTTTTTATTTTATAATCTTAATTTTTTAAGTGAGCCCATGAGGAGACATTGCATAGCCCTGTTACTTGGCCACCATCTTGCCCGGAAGTTCTGTGTACTCCCCTTTAACTTTTACCTATGAGCTGGTTTTGTATTGGGAGGAGAGAGATTGAGGATGAGGTTGGAGCAGTTTTATTAAGACTCTTTCAGCATTAAGCACTATGCTGTCTTCATGCTGTCTGTGGGCATCTAGTGGCATGTGTACACCTGCACCCTGGAGCTGTTCTATAACTATACCCACCAGGGTCTGTTCTGTGTAGGCTATTGCCCTTCATAAAGCCATTGTGTGGTCCCCAGCGTCATTCCAGGGGAAGCTGAAGGTGTGTGCGAGGGCTGCTGGGAGCTAACTCTGTGCAGGGGTGGCCATGTTTCACATATATGCAAAGATGACTCTGTAGATTCACCCTTCATCGAAGGATTATTCTGAACCATTTTGCAAAGGTTGTTTCTCTGATAGTAATGAGAAGATCTTCTCTAAATACCCATTGCTCTTGTTATATGTTTTCTTTGAGATGACTTCTGTAGCGATGCCCTCATAACGCTAGATGTATATTCACAGGTATGTTTAATGTATGGAATTGATTCCTGTTCTTAATTATGACAGAATGAATGTGAATTACTTAGATATGTGAATATTTTCTTCCCATAAAGGAAGCCTCGATTGTATACGCAAACATATGCTGGAATTGAATGGAAAGGTGCTAGAGGCAGCGTGCAAGCAACCTTATTGCGTTTTTCTGCCTGTTGAGAATGGAATGTTAGCTCACTGGACTGGAACTATTTTTTAGTAATTATAATTCAGTAAATTATTTTTATTGACTTAATATTTTAATCCAGATGCCATGAGCCATGTTAAGTAGTCCATGTAGAAGAAATGCTGCCTCGGTTTGTAACAATACATTTTAAATTGGACAGTTCAAATGGGAGATCTCACTGGGATTACAGAGTCTTTTTAAAAATTACATTTAAGAAAATTGAGTTATATTTCAAAATAAAAGCATAGCCTTAGTGCATATGGGCCAGACCTTCCTCGCTTTGCTGAGAGAGGACTTACATCTTCAGTTTTATAGCCATATTTTATAAAATTCAAGCCACTGCCTCAGGGTGTTATTTAATGAAACACTGACTTTGAAAAAGTAAAAGTTTGTCTTCTTGACAAATATCTCTTGTTGTAGGAAGTATTGTAACTCACTTCCTTTCAATTGCTTTATATTTTGCAAACATTTCTTCCAGTTCTTTTAATTTCCTGCATCTGTGGCTATTTCTTCATTTCTTCTTATCTCATGTATTGGTTTTTTTCATTTCTTCTCTAAAAAGTGTGATTTTTTAAAAAAATTAGGGTTTGTGGTTAATAATTCCTGATGGCTCTTCACATTTTGCTTAATACATTTCTTCTGCTCCAGCTTAGTCTGTTCTTTTTGTATCTCTTGAATTGGATGCATACTTCATTTGTTTTGTTTGTTTGGTTGGTTGGTTGGTTGGTTGGTTGGTTGGTTTTTTTGCTTGCTTGCATATTTAGAAAATACAAATTTAGGAGTTCGCATGCTGTAATAGGTACTATGTTTATAATCATTCTTATTTCTCTTTTTTATTTCTCTTTTACTTAAAAATTACTTCAGATGGAGATATTTGTTTATTCCTTTTCACTGATAGATTTCTTTGCTTAGTATCTTTGCAATGAGTTTTTATTGAAATTTGATTAAAGAATTAATCTCATTGTTTGGAACGTATTTTGAAATTTGTGTATTGCCTGCTATATAATAAACATTTACAAACATTCACATGGAAAGTAGATTTGTTTCCTGTTTGCAAGGTGTAGAGTTAAAGGAACACTGGGTACACCTACCTTTATAATTATGTCACTTAGGAATTTTGTACATCATTTTTTAAAATTTGAGGACCAGGGGCAGACAGATGTTTGCATTATCTTCTTCTTATGCACTGTAACTTCTACTTCTTAAATACTGATTCTTTGTTAGTTGGTTCTTGCATATTGAGAACTGTTGGAACTGTTAGACTCCAATAGTTTATTGTTTATTGATATAAAACCCTAATGCTTTGTCTAGATCTAAAATTTTATTCATCAAAAATTTGGACCTGCCTTTATTCATCTTTTTGCCTTTTTTTTCCCCTTGAGACAGGTATGTGACGTACAGATTCATTAATATATTAGTGACATACAAGTCGGGAGTTCGTAACCACGTACGCCCTGTTAACTAGTTTTTCCCTCTTTTCTCCTTCCTTTTCTTTCATTGTCTTTTCCCTTTCCTAGAAATCCATCACCCCTTTTTCTTCCTTGTCTCTTTTGTTAAGAATCTTTTTTGTGCATGTATCTATGGCAGTCTCCATGAGAGATACCATTCACTGTCCAATCCTTTGTGTTTGATCCATTTTACTGAACATTAGTGACTCTAGGTGGCCTCATTTTTAAGTGCCTTATATCTGTCTCTCTTTATGACTGTATAGTATTCCATTGTATACAAATAGCACATTTTCTTTATCTGATCCTCGGTTGATGATTATAAAGGTTGTTTCTGGGAGTTAACTGTTATAAATAAATGCTGCTATAAACATGGATATGCATGTGTCTTCATCGTATGATGACTTGAGATCTTTGGGAAAGTGCCCAGTAGAGCTACAGCTGAGTCAAATGAGATTTCTATGTTCAGCCTTTTAAGGAACTCTCCACACTACTGTCCATAGTGGTTGGAAGAGTTTGCAGTCCCACCAACAATGTTGAACTGTTCTTTTTCCCCTCAGCCTCGCCCCCAATAATTGTACTTATTTTTATTTTTGACTTCTTGATATAAGCCATATGCACAAGAGTGAAGTAGAATCTCAGTATTGTTTTGATTTGCATTTATCTGAGAAGTTTCATTTCACGTGTCATTTCTTGATGGGGTCACTTATTTTTTATTTTTAGATCTTTGTGTATTCTAGATATTAACCCCCTGTCAGAGGCACTGGTGGCAGAAACTTCCTCCCCTCTGTGGGCATCTGCTCACCCTGTTGCTCGTTTCCTTTGCTGTGCAGACGCTTTGCAGTTGCACATACTCCCATGTGATGATTGCTGCCGTGCCTGCTTGTGCTCATGGCATTCTGTTTGAGAAATCCTTTCCTATGCTTACGTCTGACGGCATCCTGTCCTCTCTTCCAGCGGATTCAGTGTTTCCCTTCTGATATCCAGCTCTTTGATCCAGTCAGATTTAATTTTAGTATATGGTGACAGATAGGATCTAGTTTAATTATCCTGCATGTGGATATATAGTTTTCCAACACCATTTGTTGAGGATTCTGTTTTTTCTCCAATGTATGATTTTGGCCTGTTTGTCAAAAATCAGATGACCGAGGGGGCTGAGTTTGTCTCTGTGTCCTCAGTTCTGTTCCATTGATCTTCCTTTCTGTTCTTTTGCCAGTACCAAGTTGATTCAATCACTGTTACTTTGTAGTATGTTTGTAGTATGTTCTGACAGGATACATGAAATTATTTCTCTCTTTTTTGTTTTAGTTTAAGCTTGATTTGTGGCCTAAAATATAGTCTATTCTAGAGAATGTTTCATGGGCAGCCAAGAAGAATGTATATTCAATTGTTGGATGAAAAACTGTATATGTCTGTCAAGTCCCTTTCTTTCATAATGTTGTTCAGATCTGCTATGTCTTTGTTAATTTTTTTCCCATTTTATTGATATTTATAAGTGCACAATTTAAGGTTTACAATGGAGTTGAGCACCTACGTATCTTGTCAAGGTGACAAGGGCTTTCCCTCCCCCTGCCCACCTCTCCCTCCCTCCACCCCCCACTTCCCCCCCCCCCTTTCACTTTGTTAATTTTTGGTCTGGTTGAACTGTCTTCCGGGGACAGAAGAGTGTTAAAATTCCTCACTACAATCGTGTTGGAATCGATCTGGTCTTTTAAGTCCTGTAACTTTTGTTTTTTATAGTTGGGTGCACCATTGTTTTGCACATAAATGTTTATCATTGTTAGCTCATATTGAATGATTCCTGTTGCTAGGAGGAAGTGTCCTTCTTTGTCTCTTATGACTGCTTTTGGCTTAAAGGCTACTTTGTCAGCAAAGAGTGTTTCTACCCCTGCTTATTTTCTTCCACCTGCTGAGTGGACTATGGAACTGCATCCTTTCAGTTTTAGTCTATGTTTATCCTTATGAGCAAGGTGGGTCTCCTGCAAGTAACACATGGTTGGATTATGTTTTTGAATCTAGTTTGCCAGTCTGTCTTTTGATTAATGAGTGGAGGTGGTTGAAATTAGGAGTTATAGTTGTTGTGTAAGTATCAAGACTACCATTGTCCTGACCTTTGCATGTTGACTACTTTCTGTGTTCCTGTTTGTTGAGCTGTGCTCTGTGATGAATGTACATCTGCTGCAGTTTCTTTGTTTTACTTATCCTCCTTATCTCTATCCAGAAGACCCCTAAGAAATTTCTCTAATCCTGATTTTGTTGTCATAAATTTCTTCAAATTTTCTTTGTTGTGGAAGGTCTTAATTTAATTGTCCATTTTAAAGGATAAAGTTTTACAGTAAATATAGGTCTTGGTTGGCAATTATTTTCTTTTAGAGCTTTTTCTTTTTTGAGACAGGGTCTTGCTCTCTAGCCCACGCTGGTCCTAAACTCACAGGTGTAGCCCAGGCTGACTTTGGACTCAGGACAATCCACTTTCCTCAGCTTCCCAAGTGCTGAAATTACAGGTGTGCACCACTATGCCCGGCTTTATGTGGTACTGGATAGTCAAACTCAGGGCTTTGTGCTTGCAAAGCAAGCACTTTAATCACTGTGACACTCCTCCAGCCCCTTTTAGGACTTTCAAGATTGCACTCTAGGCTCTTCTGATGTTTAGGGTTTGTGTTGAGAAGTCTCCTGTAAATCTGATAGGTTTGTCTTGGTATGTTTACCTGCTGCTTATCTCTTGCTACTTTTAGTATGATTTCTTTATGCTGCATGACACTACCTTTTATCATGTTGTGTCTCGGAGCTTCTATTTTGCTCTTATATAGTTGATATACAGTATGACTCCATTACTTGTGTGTCTATTTCTCTTTCTATATATGGGATTTTTTCTCTTATTATTTCACTGAATGGGTTCCTCATTACTTTGGTTTGGATTTCTATTTTTTCATAAATTCTCATAATTATGAGATTAAGGTTCTTTGAGTCATCAAGCATCTCTTGGGACCCATTTTCACAATGATATACAGTTATTTGCGTATCTCTTATGAATTGGTCTTGTCTTCCAGGTTCAAAGTTCTGTCTTAATTTAGGGTCATTCTGTTCTCCAAACTTTCCACTGTGGTTTGCACCTCCCGTGCTCTGCTGATATCTTCTCATGCCTTTTGAGCTCCGTAGTTAATGTGTCATTCACTTCTTCCAATGACTTCTGTAACTCTGCTAGCTTCCTGTTTGTGTCCTCCTTCACTTCTTTGGTTGTATCTTTTTTTAATTCATTAAGCAATTTAGTGAGGTTATTGTTTGAATCCATCTTCTATTCCCAAAAAATTGATTACTCTGGTTTGAAAATTTCGTGGATAAGACTACTCTTCTGTTCCCATTTGGGTGTCTTTTAATGGACTCAGGGTTTTGTATGGCTTTTTGCTGTGTCTTCTTTCCTCCCTGTTGCTTTTATTGGGAAATGAAGAATTAGTTGAACCTTCATCTGGCCTATAAGGAAAGCTGGTTCTTCCTCTGGTGGCTGGGTTTCTGTACCCTACTTTGCTTTGTTTAATCCCACCTTAGTCTTTTGCTGGGGGACATTATTTGGGTAATTATTCCTGGGCATTGGCTTTTTTGCTGTGGGCTGATTGCTAGCCAGGCTGCTCAACTGCTGGCTGCCCAGTTTTCCCTCTGTGGGCAGGTGTTGGCTTAGGCAAGTGCCATTTGATCAAGTTTAGGGAAGGAGCTGCACTAAGACTGTCCATATCCGTCTTTTTACTTCTAAACTTCGATGGACACTTTCGTTTGGGTGTGTTTTAAATACCATATCTAATGAAATTTTGAGTAATAAGCCAATCTAAGAACCTTTTTTTAATATTAAGCACACCTTGTTCTGTGGTTCAGGCTGGTCTTGAGCTCACTATGTAGCCCAGGCTGGCCTCAAACATATGGCAATCCTCCTGCCTCAGCCTTCCAAGTGCTGGGATTATAGGTGTCTGCCACCACACTCAGCTTTTGTGGTACTGGGAAGTTGAACTCAAGACCTGGCACTTGCTAGGCAAGCATTTAAAACTGCTGAGCCATGCTCCCTGTCTCTCTTCTTTTATTATTTAAAATCTGCTACATTAACACTTGTTACAGTAGCAGGTAGGTTTGAACTTAGTTGCTCGTATATTTATATCATGATTTTATATTTATGTATTTTTAATAATAAGTTTTCTCTATTATATCTACCATCTACTTTGCTGTAAGTTTGTTCACTTTCTGCTACCTGGAGGTTTTATATTATGCTCTTAGTTCTTCTAGTATGTAGTTATTATTGAAGTCTACATCTTCTGTGTATTTAGATAGCATCTATGACTCCCTATTGTAAAAATCAGTAACCTTCTATTTACCTGGCATTTATGGGTTATATTATTCCTAAAATTTTTTGATTTGTAAAATGGGTATGGGTATTCCATTTTATGTAATTTATATTGTTTAGAAAAACAACCCAAAATAATGTGCCTTGGAAATAACGTAGAGAAAAATAAAACTGACAAAGGCCAGGTCCTCTCGCATTTCTTGTCTTCCGCCTGCTCAGTAGTGGCACCTGGACAGGAGCTGCTTGCCATGGTGTCTTCCAGCAGCACTGACGGAGCCACATCCTGTGTGACTGCAGGCCTTCCCGCTGCTACAGGGTTGAGTCAGGCTTGTGTGGGTTTGATTTTTCTGAATCAAACTTTCTTTCCTTTTCCACTGTCATTCAAATCTTCTATACTTGAATGTTTCTTTGAAGAGGTTGGAGCCATGCTGAAATTATTTCTACCATAGGTGGTTGATCTTTTTACTTGTATGTCCTAAAGATTTTTCCCCAAAAGTTTCCACCCAAAAATTACTGCATTAGTTTGCAATGCATAGTAGTTACATTTTCCTTAAGGAGTGTAAATACTGTCACTCCTTCCCTTTCTGCCCTCTCCCTCTCCCCCTCACCACAAATCTGTCTCCCTATTTCCCACCACTGCTTTTATTGGGCTCTTTTACCTATTTATACTTCAGGTTTCTCATATTTTGGGAGCCATGTGATATTTAGGCTTCTATGTCGGGTTAATTTCCCTAAGCATAATGGTCTCGTGATATATATATTATCTACAAGTGACTCAAATTTATCTTTCCTTACAGCAGAATAGTACTTCACTGTGTATGTACAGCATGATTTTGTTAATGGTTGACACAGCACAGCTTCCATTGCTTAGCTATTATGAATTGCGCTATAGATATGGCTATGTGTGTTCCCGTTAAATGATGACTTTATCTCTGTGGAAAGATACCCACAAGACACGTAATTGGATCAAATGGAGTATATATGTTTAGTTTTTTGAGGAATCTCCATACTGATTTTCATAAAGGTTGTATAGTTTACAGTCCCACAAACAATGTGTAATAGAAGGGGTCCCTTTTCCCCACATCCTCACCAACGCTTGTCACTTTCTGAGTTTTTGATAATAGCCTTTCTTGCTGGGGTAAGATGAAACCTTAGTGTTGTTTTTGTTTGCATTTTTCCAGTGACTAAAGATGCTGGACATTTTTGATGTGTTCATTGGCCATTTGTACATCTTCAGAGAGGTGGCTGTTCACTTCAATTACTCATTTTTAAATGGATCTTTTGTGTTTTGAGAATCTGTTTTTTTTCTTTTCACTTCTTTATATAATCTAGGGAATAGCTTTCTGGCTGAGGAGTAGGTAACAAATTTTTCCCTACTCCGTCAGTTCTTGCTCCTGTTGATTATTTCCTTTGCTGTGCAGAAACTTTTTAATTTGATAAAATCACGGTTGTTGATTCTTGGTGTTATTTCTTGTACAACAGGTATTCTGTTGAGAAAATCCTTGCATGTGTCTTCAAGGGTTTTACCTATTTTCTTACAGCAGGTTCATTGTTTTCATTTTAATAGTCTTTTATCCATTTTGATTTGATTATAGTACAGGGTGAAAGATAAGGGGTCTTCTTGTGTTCCTCTGCATGTGGATAACCTGTTGTACCAGACTATTTGTTAAAGGGCCTAACTTCCTCCTGTGGACGTTTCAGTCCCTTTGTAGAAGATCGGATGACTAATGGTGCCTGGGGTTGTCTCTGCATCCTCATTTCTGTTCCATTGGTCCACTTGCCTTTTCTGTGCTGATACCATATGAATTGTATCACTGTTCCTTTATAATATAATTCGATGCCCGTAATCATCGTGTTCCCTACTTTTGTCTTGTTGCTAAGGATGGCTTTAGCTAGTCTGGATCTCTTCTAATTCTGTATGGATTTTAGAATTGTTTTTCTACTTTGGTGAAAAAATGCTGTTGGTATTTTGATTGGATTTTCATTGAAAACTGTGTATTGATTGTGGTAGCCTGGCCATTTTGACAGTATTGGTTCTGCCTATTCAGAAATGGAGTATGTCTTCTCATTTTCTAATGTCCTTTTTTCTATTTCGTTTTTTTTCAACATAATATGACTTTCATTGTAGAGGGCCTTCACTTTATTGCTTAGGTTGATTGATAAGTCACTTTTTGAGGCTACTGCAAGTGGAATGTTTTTCTCACGTCTTTCTTGCTTTGTTGTTGTTGCTGGTAGCTCTTTCTCTTATCTTCCGCTTCCCCAAACTTCCTTCTCCTTTCATTTTTGTCATCATCATTCTCTTCTTTATTTTTCTTGCTTTCCATCTTCCCACTTCCCCTCTCTTCCTTTTTCCTCTTTATTATTATAAACAAGTTTGAGTGGAATATGATTGGTTTTTTATGGACCAGCTGTTTGCAGGAGGTTTATACCAGGGAAACACCAAATAAGTACTATTCCAAGATATCTAGGATTGTTATCCTTGGTGGACTATGAGGCTTCCGTGAAGTGTTCTCTCTCTCTCTCTCTCTCTCTCTCTCTCTCTCTCTGTGTGTGTGTGTGTGTGTGTGTACCATTACTTTTTCCAAAATAGCAGTGGGCAGTAGCAGTTGTAGGGCTGCTCATAATCCAGGCCTTATCCTTCTCCCAGCCTCGTAGCATCTTCCTCCATCTCTCTTCGGCATTCACAGCATTTGGCCGCCTGTCCACATGTCGTTTCAGTTTAGCATACATTTCTCGTAGTATTTGTGTTTGTATTTCTGTCCCTCGTTCTCCTTATTTTTGGAGGTGATAGTTTCTAAGAAGGGACTAAAACTTCCACTGCTGTCTTACATCCAAAATCACAGTATTTTTCTCGCATCTGTGTGAGCGCCTTCGCACTCTGGGAAGGAAAGTACACACTAGCGCGTTTTGTTCATCTTAATGCTTTTGTTGCCTCCCAAACATCTGCTTTTCCTTCATCTCTCATAAAAAAAAATTGCTTGAGATATTACTTACATGAATTTTGAAGCTCTTCCATTGATGAAATTGATCTTCCCCATGAACTCAATTCAGGAGAGTCTTGTGTTCTCATACACCTGAAGTAACAAACCCCATAATGTGTAACAGTGCACATAAATGTAAGTGTAGCACTCGCTTATATATGAAGTGCTATGTAACCACAGGGCTTACATAAAGCATAGGCAGGTCTTCCGTGACAAGCAGAATCTGCCACGGGCATGACTTCCATGAAGCTGTGAAAAACGAGAAGAGCTTAGGAAGGGAGGTACCAGAGATCTGACACCCCCAGACTGTGGTGGAAGCCCAAGATTGTCCTGCTGTCTAGGTCGTAGAACAACCTAAAAGGGAATCTAGGCACCATGATCAGCCCTGTGACAAGGCAGTGAAGGGAACGGCAGAGTCCAGGGAATGGCTCCGTCTACTTGGCCTCTAACTTGCATGTCTTAAGTGTCTGAGCGGACAAAAGAAGCTGATTTCTTCTAACCATGTTAGCCTTTGCTTTCACCTAACAAGGGGTCATTATCTTTCTTCTCCAAATCAACTGCATGAGTTAATCAGTTGGACCTGGATCTCAGCCCTTACCACAAGAGTGCTACTATTTTCTTGAGCGGTCCTGGGAGGGAAAAAATGATTTACCTTTAAAAATAATCCTTTTTGACAACTGAGACTTCCCAAAGTTATTGACCTCTTTAGTAAAAACAATAACATGTGGAAACTTTCACAAGGGCCAGGAGCTATATAAATTTAAGACTTTACGTTTTGGGTCACATTAGATTCACCCGCAAACATCCACTCCTGCCCATAACTTTCACACATTTTTTTTTCAATTTATAAGTGTATCTGTCCCCTAAAAGTAACTAGATTTGGGGAATCTTTTTTATGCCACTTGAATAATAGAATAGTCTTCATGAAGGTACACTTGGGGGCAGACATGCTCTGTGTCCCATGGGAGTGGACATCTATACAGAGGAAGGGGGAAGAAGGAACTGAGCCACTTTAGGACTGTTCCTGAGACCCCTGGATGTTTGAGCTTCCACTTGGCCCACTACTCAAATTGCTGCCCTTTTCTGCCCCCCCCCCCCCCATGGACTCCGCACATGTGTGAGTGCCAGCATCCCTCCTCCTTGGGAACGTGCCTTAGCAGCATTCCGTTTTCAATTAGGCCAGGTTTCAGGTAGTTGTAGCTTGTTATTAACTCCCAGTTTGTTGATAATATTTAATACCACCAGAATATATTAGATGAAATAAATTTGCTGACTGCCTGTCAAATCTTGACCTTAAATTGTAGGTACCTATTGGTAAATGTTAATCCTTTTAATAGTTCTTTCTCATTTACTTAGTACATTTTTCTCTGTTCACCCCCACGTGGCATTATAATCCCACATCAAGTAGGTGATAAAAGAACTGTAGGAATGACAGGGTCCTTCCCAGTACCACACATCTTACAGGAGGCAGGTAGGACTCACATACAGCTTGCAGCTGTAGTGCTAAATGGCTCCTTCCTTGTGATGGGAACCTACCTTCCTTGCTAAAGAAAGGTGACTTATCTTGCCCCTTCTTCCAGCTTTGGCTGAAGTACTGAGCTTCTGGTACATATTTGTAAAAATGACCACTATCGGCATGGTGGCGTACATTTGTAACGCTATCACATAAGGAGGCTGAGGAAGGAGGATCACAAGTTCAAGTCTCACCCATGTGAATTAACAAAACCCTGTCTCAAAATATAAACAAATAAATAAATGACTAAGGATGTAGTTCAATGATAGCATGGCCTTGAATTAAATCTTCATTACCACAAAAATGAATAAGTAAATATATTTATTGAAAGTCTAACTATTGATGAAGATGTATTTTATTTATTATATTGATACTTTTTGTGTCCAAAATATGTTGTTTTAATACTGCTTAATGATAATTATTTGTTCTATTTTGTTTTATTTTTAATACTGGGGAATAAACCCAGGGCCCTCACTCTGAGCTATACCCCTGCCTTTTTTAAAAAATTATTTTGAAACAGAATCTTGCTAAGTTACACAGGTTCAACTCAGACTTGAAATCCTCCTGGCTCAGCCTCCCAGAGTGGTGGAATTATAGTCATGTACCACCATGTCTAGTTTATTCTGGTTGGTTTTAGTCCACATTTCACTGTAAAATGAATCCTGGAGATAAGAATGAAGAGGCTTTTAGAGTTATTCTTGCTGTGTTGGGTAGCCCGAAAAGACAAAACTGAATCAGTTCACTTTGAATTTTAGTTTTGGACTCTGCCCACAGATGGAAGAGTTTGGTGGTTCAGGAAAGGCCACAGATAGAGAAACAGGAAAACTTTGGAAGACATGGTGATTCTGATGCTATAGACCATAGGACACATGGCCAGTTGCCCTGTTTTCCACAGGGAGCCAATCGGTACCCATTGAGGCTCTATTTGCCACAGCACGAGCCTTTGCCATTGGATGTAAAGATAGGACCCTGAAGGACTCAGCCTCTTGGAGTTTTTTATGCAGGGTGCAGGCCTCAAAGGACTTATATTACATAATGTAATTGTAATAATTAATGAGCAGTGGCTTAAATGGCAGCTGAGATTGCTAAAAAAAAATCTAGGTGACTCAGTGTTCTCTTTCTTAATTTACTATGACCTCTTGTTTTTCTAGGGTGACAGAGAAGCGGAGCTGGGGCTGCCTTTTTCTCCTCTGTGTGACAGAAAATCCACCATGGTTGCTCAGTCACAAGTTGGTATGTGCCTGCCCGCCAGCTGGATGGAAGGAAGCATGGGTGGGAAGTTGTAGAAGGAAGCGCAGAGGCTCCCAGCAGAGCTTGGCTGGGAGGAGGATCAGCGCCTCCGATCGGCCATGCCGTCTGTGCTCGTGGTTGTGGCTATATCTTAGTTACTTATTGACTTCTGTGACAAAATACCTGACATCTGCAACTTAAAAGACGAAAAATTTATGTAGCTCACGGTCTCAGAAGGCCTCACACAGTCCACTAATGGGGCAACAGCAACAGTGGAAGCACACAGCAGAAGCCAGAGAGCCGTTCCCCCCATTGCAGACAGAAGGCAAGCGAAGCAGGAGCCAAGTCAAGTGAAGAGGGAGCTGTTATCTGGAGACTCAGGCAAGGCCAGAACTTTCTCAGGAAGAAGCTGTAACAATGTTTCTTCTTCCTTCCATTACTCAGTTCAAGCTACCAGTGGGGCCCCCTAGGCCCAAGGTGGGTGCTCCTTTCTTACTTCCCTGCCCAGGAGTCAACAACACACCCTGAAAGCTCTGCCCAAGCCCTCCCCCACCCCATCAGAACAAACTGACATTGTTCCACCAAATCAAGCCGGAGACATCCACTCCTTTCTGGCCGGCCTCCCTTCCCAATAGCACAAGGTTCCATAGTTACCTTGCTACATCCAAATGCACGAGACTTTGGGGCACACTCCAGATCTAAACCATAGCAGGCTGCTTAGGCTGACAGAGCTACTTTCTTCTCTCCGAAATGTGAAATGTGACTAGCTTCTGGGGAGATTGGTCAGGACATTCTGACATCTCTGTCATTCCTTGAGAAAGGGGACTCAGGGGTCCTACATGTACAAGGAGAAGGCAAGTATTACTGTGAGGAAGTGTGTTGTGGCTCAGCTGCTCCATCAGCGCGAGTTCTGGAAGTCCTCAGCACTTCTTGTGGGTACTCCTTCTAAACCTGTGTTCAGGGTGCCCCATTTTCTGAGTGACCCTGCTTTCAGGATTGGCTCTTCTAAAATGTCTCCTTGCTTCTTTTTTCTCTTTCTCCCTCCTTTTCCTTTTCTTGAAATAGTTCTTTTTGTTGAGAATAACTTTTACGCAGCTAATATTTTGCATTGCAGTAGTCCATAACTATGAGAGAGGGTACCAGTGCCATACATACATACATACATAAGTTAAATGTCAGGCTGGAGGAATAGCTGTTGTGTTTGGGATCTGAAATGTCCCCCAAAAGCCTCATGTATTTGGATGTTATAGATTGTCTATGGAACCATGTGCTTTTGGAAGATTGGGGCCTAGTCTGGAGGGGTGGATTATAGGCATGTAAATTTGATTATAGGCATGTAGTGCAGACATACATACTTTCCACATCTGGGTCCAGGAGGGGCTGATCAGTGGGACAGAGACCTGGAAGGATATGTAAGTTGCTTCCTGCCTTCCTTGGAGGAAAAGTCTCAACTTACCTTGACTTGGCTTCCTGTTTGTGATGTTGTAAGAAGCTGCCTCCACCTCTGCCTCTGCCATGTACTTCCATTGCTACCAGATGCCCCTGAGTGGACTGTGACCTTCCAAAACTGTGAGCTAAAATACACCTTTCCTCCCCTAAATTTCTGGATGCTGGATATTAAGTCACACAACAAAAAAAAAGTCACTAAGACAATAGCTCAGCTAGCAAGCTCAAGGCCCTGAGTTTGATTTTCCCACACCACATAAGCCAGGCGTGGTGGTACATTCCTATAATCTCAGCACTCAGGAGGCTGAAGCATGAGGATTGGCATGTGTTTGAGGCCAGCGTGGGATACAGAGTAAGTTGAGGACCAGCCTGGACTGCAGAATGAGACCTTGTCCCAAAGGGGGAAAAAAAAAGAAAGAAAGAAAGAAAGAAAGAAAGAAAGAAAGAAAGAAAGAAAGAAACAACTAAATGTCATCAGTTGTCTCCACCTGAAATAATTCAAAAATTAAATTTATTGAGAATTATGTTAATGTAGAACTTGGAACATAGTATTATATATCAGCATACAGAACAGAATGTGTAACCCATTGTACCCAGATGGTCTTGTAGAGGGGTAAGAGTTGAGTTGCATCCTAGGAAGTAATCCGGCATTATCTGGATAAATAGTATTACATTTTAGAGACGAGATAGTAGGGAGGGGGTAGAAGAGCATTCCAAGCAAGAGATACAGCACGTGCAGGATGGAGAAATTAAGACCTGCCCATTGTGGTTAGTGAAGTCTAAACAGCTCCTTATGACAGGAGCCGTGGGCAGGGAGTAGGATGCAGGAAGGAACACCCATGGAGAGAAAATCTGGTCCAGATTTCATATATATATATATATATATATATATATATATATATATATATATATATTATGTTAAGAATAGCACATTCTTCTCCTTTCCTGTAGGAAATGAGAACATACCTAGCAATTTTTGGGTAAAGATGAAACAAAATACACCTTTAGATTTTGGCCTGCAGACAGTCTGGTCAATTGCCTTTTCTTGTGTAAATAAAGTTTTACTATAACACAGTTCTATCCATTTATTTACATAGTCTCACTGGCTGCTTTGGCACTACAGTTGTCAGAGTTAAATATTTTTGATAGTTTATATGGTCTACGAAGACTAGAATAATCATCTGGTCTTTTCCATTAAAATGTACCCATCATATTTTAGAAACATTTCTCTGCTATTCTCTCGGAGGGTTATTGTCTTAGTTACTTTATCATAGCTGTGACTCAACACCCAACATCCACAACTTAGGGAGGGAAGATTTACTGTAGCTTAAAATTTTAGAAGGTCTCAGTCCATTCATGGGTGGGTGGCTGGGAAATGATGGAGACACATCATGGAACCGCAGCTAGAGCAACAGCTGCCTGGAGGCAGAGATCCTGACAGCATGGTGGAACAGAGAGAGACCGGGAGGAAGGACAGAACCCGCCCACACCCCTACAGGTCAAGCCCCAAGCACCTGCCCCTTTTAGCCAGGACCCACCTCCTGGGCTTTTGAGGGACACTCCAGATCCAAATCACCAGAGTTATTCAGGTCCCTTCCTCAACATTGGGGGGAAATTGAATGAGTTAGTTCTTATTTGGTCTAGAGGATTTGGCAGGGGAAGGTGTTATCACCAAATATTTCACTTTAAGCTCAAAACTACAATGCAGTTAACTAATACAAATTTGGCCATCATCAGTGTTTTTCTGTTGGAATACTACAGGTATGCGACAGGACAGTTCTTGTTTTGTTAATTACCCTGTAGATTATTTTTAGCATCCTTCACTACTGAGCAATAAATGTAAGTAAGTACCCCACCTCCGTCAATTTGGAAGCCAGTATGCATTCGCACATTTCCAGACGGTTCTTCAGAAGGCAGTGAGCAATATTTCCGATATAATGCACTACCACTCTCTGTGTTGGTTCCTGCTCATTTTCACCTAATGTGTCCTAGAACACTGGGTTATATATAGAGTCGTTCGAGCCTACCTTCGGCTACCTCTTCACTGGAGCGATTTTTACAAAGGTGCCTCTCCGGGTATGTCTGCTCTCCCAGGTTCTAGAGCTCTTCTTCCAAGTTCGTTTGTCCACTCCCATCCAGCATGCCCTGTACCTCAGTCAGCGTGTAGAAGCCTGTGTAGGCGCTGACCTCCATCTCTTACCTCACAGTGGCGCTGGATCCCACTTTCTTCTCCTTCTCTTTTAGTTGTTACAAACACTTATAACATCAGTCTTTCCTCTCACCCCTTTTATCTTAGTTATTTTTCCATTGCTGGGACAAAATACCCAACAACTACAACTTAAGGGAGAAAAGGTTTATTTAGGTCGTAGCCTCAGAAGGCCTTACACTGTCTCTTCAGCAGTTGGCAGCTGGCAATGGTGGAAGTACATGGCAGAGGCCCAGGAGCTGCTCATTCCATTGCAGAAAGCCACCTGAGGCAGGAGCGAGTTGATACCCTGAGACCTGGGCAAGGCCAGAGCCTTCCCAGGAAGAAGTTGTAACAAGTTTCTTCGTTTACTCGGTTCAAGCTTCCCAGTGGAGCCCCCACACCCAAGGTGGCCACCCTCACTTATTTCCTGGCCCACAAGTGTAAGCTCTGCTCTGAGAATCCACTCCCCACCCCCCATCTCAACAAGTTGACACAATCCCTTCACATCAAGCATCTATCCCTTCTAGCCAGGCCCCACTTGCCAGCAGTACATCGTTCTACAGTTATCCCACTACATCCAAAAACATGAGGCTTTTGGGAAACACTCTAGAACCAAACTATAGCGCCCTTTCCATCCTTGCAACTTTAACCTTCTCAAAGAACATTTGAAAACTCTTATCCCCCTTTTGCCCAAACATCTTCAGGGGCTTCTGGTCCCAACTCCCAACCCCTTGGGAGCTTCCATCCATGAGCCATTGATGACCTGCCTTTCCAAGTTCTTTGTCCCCAATTCCAAGAGTCTCTAGGTCCCAATCATTTCTCTCGACACCCTCTACCCTCTTTCTCCTCTCTGCTATATTGCTTAATCTCCCTCTTCTGCCTAGAACGAATGGCTACACTTTCCCTCCACTCACTCCTGAGGGCTCACCTCTAATATCACAACCTCTAGACAGCTGCTTACCCACCTTTGAGAGGAAGGAAAATAACCCCTCTTCCTTCACTTCCCAGCACCATGAACCCAGGCTTCTCCTTTGGCCTTCAAGTGCTCTAGGGTCATTCATGTGTCTATTTAATCTCTAAAAATTCTTTAAAGACAGGCAGGTTGTATTACACATCTTAGCCTCTGACACACTTCCTATTATGTACTTGTTTCATAGCAGGTGTTGAATATGTATTTTTAAACACCTAATTGAATTACCTATTGAGAAGGGGTGAGGAAGTTGTATGGGATAAATAGAACTGACTCATAACATTTCAAGTCAAGGAACGTATTCTGAATGAATAAGACCAACCAACTCAAAATCAGATCCAAGGCAGCTAAGTTAATGAATTTTGGAAGACAGAAAAGGCTTATGGATTCCCAGGGAAAATCTGGGCTGCATCCAGCTGCTGTGTCACTGTCTGAGGCACTGCTGTTCCTCCACAGGCTTTATTGATTTCATTGTGGAACCCACCTTCACTGTGCTCACAGACATGACTGAGAAGATTGTAAGCCCGCTAATTGATGAAACCTCCCAAACCGGTGGAACAGGACAGCGGCGTTCCAGGTCAGTGGGGAAGTACGTGGGCTCTGAGCTGGCCTGTCCATGAGGATAGACTTCTGTTGGCAGGGGTGCTGGTGGCGTTTCGTGATGATCTCTGCCTTGGTCTTGTCTTAGAAGAGCTGTCTGCCGCTTTCCTTTTTCAGAAGAGTTAAAATTGCACCCTCTGTACTCTTAGGGCTAGCCTGCAGAGGTGACCCAGGTCTAGGACTTGACTGGCAGGTGCCTCGTACTTGACACAGTTCTCTCCTTTGCTCATGGCAGCTGCAATTGCTACACTTTGCCAGCTCTTCCCAGACAGTCCTAATTTTTTCTTCTCCAAAAAGACAATGATGTTGATAAGCATTATTACAGTCTGTAAAACAGTAGAGTTCATGGTGTAGAGCCTTAGCACTGGGGCTAAAATCCAAGCTTCATCCACGTAGGACCTTTGCAGTTTTGGGCTTCTACTTCAATCTCTTTATCAGGGAAGATGTGGATTATAATTTTTATAGACTTCAGGGAATATGAAATCAGTTATTTCAGGATATAAGGTCAGGGTCTAGCACAGAGAAAGTGCTAGCTACAAGAAACTGCCTGTAGTCTTCATTGGCAGTGTTACTGCTGCTGCCACGGCTACACCTCCTACTGCCACTGCTACCACTACCACTACAGACACTGTCACTGCCACAACTATTACATTTGCATCCGTGACTACTGCCGTGATGGTGCCACTCCTGCTCACCCACGCCAGCCTCAAGCTTCTTCACAAGGGAGAATGAACAAAACGAATCAGAAAAGAAAGGGAAAGAGCAGAAAATAAATAAAGAGAGGGGAAGGAAGAAGGCTGTAAGAACAGTGGGAGTCCAGGGATGCTGAAGGTGGACGAACTCCTCCTAGAACAAAGAGGACAGAACTCCTGCCCAGGTACCAGAGTCCCACAAGTCCTCAAGCACAGGCTGAAGCACTGCTTACCAGTCAGGCTTTCTCGTCACTCAGTGGGTTTGAATTTGTGTCGGCCAGTGTCTTTGGGATGAGATACTTCGCAGTAGGTCTTTGGCTTGACCTGTTGCAAAACTCCAAGGATTCTGTGCCCTTGGCCTTTGGCAAGCCGTGTAAGGATGCAGCCTCTTCTCCTGGACATCAGGAGCCAAAACCAAAAGGATTCTGAATCCAGGGTGAGGGTACAGCTGGGAAGAAGGGGAGTCAAGTTTCTGGGGAACTTGTAAAAGTAGTCGGGTTAGAGAAAGGTGGGTAAAGGGTAGAACAAGTTCACTTTCGTTTGTTTTAGAGAACAGAGCAGAGAACCTGTGAGTCGAGTGATTCTGGTTATCAGATGAAGAGAATGACAGAGAGAGCAAGAGAGAGAGAGAGAGAGAGAGAGAGAGAGAGAGCATTTCACAGATTAAGAGAAATGAGGCATACTGAGGCTTAACAGGGTATAATGTTAATGTTTTTAGGACTTAAAATGTAGAATTTTCTGTCTGCCACATATAAAATATGGAATAATTACAAACCTCAAGACAGAAATTTTCTGACAGTGACTTGATGACTGCTGATCACCGTTGTTTGGGACTTGCTCATTGCATACATTTCTAAACACTAATGCTCCTCTGTGGTGTGACTTTGTGCATGTGTGTGTGTGTGCCCTCCAGTCTGAACAACATCAGCTCATCAGATGCAAAGAGATCGGGTGTCAAGAGCTCTGG
This sequence comes from Ctenodactylus gundi, assembly GCA_004027205.1. Taxonomy (NCBI): domain Eukaryota; kingdom Metazoa; phylum Chordata; class Mammalia; order Rodentia; family Ctenodactylidae; genus Ctenodactylus; species Ctenodactylus gundi. Next base: position 55,694 of record PVKB01004641.1, read on the forward strand.
GTCAGAAGGAAGCGCTCCCATCAGTAATTCGGTCATCCCTGTTGACTACAAGAGCTTTAAAGCCACTTGGACGGAGGTGGTACATGTCAACCGGGAGAGATGGAGGGCCAAGGTGCCCAAAGGTAATGCACTGCTGGGAAGAATTACCCCGGAAACCTGTGTAGACCAACTGGACAGCCACTCCCAAAGCAGGGGGCTACTGTCCTTAATTTATAGATGTGCGCATAAAACACAGTTGCTCGGAATGCTGAAAATTGCTGGATCTCCCATCTTCAGATCTTCGTTGTGCCTGACACTCAGTGGGCGGTAATGTGCGGCAGACATTCACGCCTCCATTGTTCTCAGGCCCTTGGTGCAACAGGACTCAAGTCCTTTTCCCAGTTTGAAGACTATTAGGGGAGGGCTGTTATTTATTTATTTATTTATTTATTTATTTTGGTTTCTGGGCCATCTCATCATTTTCATTTCATGTCACTTGGCACAAATGTGAGGACTCTATTTTTTCTTTTGTCTTAGTAAAGCCCAGCTAGTACACATCTTGGCTCATATGCTGAAATAGAAGGAACTTAATTTCCTCATATGCATTTTTATCATCATATTCAGTTTCCCCTCACTTGTGTCTTAGGCATAGAACTGCTTACCTGGGATGTCTTAGCTACTTATGTGTTGCTGAGGTAAAATACCTACATCTACAACTTAAGGGAGGAAAGATTTATGTAGCTGACAGTTTCAGAAAGGCTCACATGGTTCCTTCATGGTGGAAATGCATGGCAGAGGCTGGAGAGCAGTTCAGGGCACTGTAGACAGAAGCCAAGGGAAGCAGGAGCAGGCGAAGAGAGGAGAGAGTCTGGAGATTTAGGCAAAGGCCAGAGCTTGCCAAGGAAGAAACTGTCACAATGTTTTTCTTCCTTCCTTTACTCAGTTCAAGCTACCAGTTGGGCTGCCCACATCCACGGTGGGTGCCCCTCCCTCTCTTTCTGAAGCACAACATACCAAAAAACACATACCAAAAAACTCTGCCCTGGGTACCCCCCAGTCTCAACAAGTTGACACCATCCCATTAGATCAAACCCAAAGCATCTGCTCCTTCCAGCCAGGCCCTGCACCACACGATTCCACAGGAATCCCACTATATCCAAACACATAGGCTTTTGGGCACACTCTAGATCCAAACCATATCAGATGATACAAAATTTGAGCAAACAGAAATTACCTGAAGCAAATATCAAATTTCAGACCTGAAAATTTGTGGTTCTTGGTATTTTGCACAGAGATACTCAGGTATCTCTTGGAAGCTTATATTATGTTTACACGTGTTCATGTTACTGAGCACGTGCTTTGTGATCAGCATGTGCTAGGTGATCATACTGTGCTCATGGAGGAAGGTCTGTGAACACAGCTGGCACAGACCTGAGACGAGGGACCTGATTCCAGGCAGAAACACAGAACCTGAGTTCTTGGTCCTGAGGGAAGGAACTGATCCTGGTGGCCATCGTAGCCAGTTTTTGCTATCATCTACTGTGCACCTAGTGTTTATTAGGCTCTGTGCCCATTGCCAAGGGTACAGAGATATATAGCAGACATCTTTATCCTCACAGTTCACAGAAGTAGCAGATGTGAAGAGGGGACTCCATTACAGATATTTCATGCAAAGAAAGAAAAGGAATTCAGTAAAGGCATTCGGCTTGTCACCGACATTCACCACCCCTGAGCCTCAGGCCTTAGGGTCAAGGAAGGGTAGTCTCCAAATGCAGCATTTGCACTTGCATTGTATTCTCACAGTGTCAACACAGCCTGTGAAAAGAAGGGTGTACTTCCAGTACTCCCTGATAATCCCAGCACCTAGGAGCTTGAGGAGGATGGTGAGTTCAAGCTCAGCCTGGGCTATACAGTGAGACTGTCTCAAAACAGCACCATCCAAAAAAGAAAAGCAGAGAAGAAAAGGGAAAGTTAGGATTTTCTGTTGCTATAACAAAGTATCTGAGACTGAGTAATTATAAATAATAGAAGTTCATTCATTCAGTTACAGTCATTATGTTAAAAATCTAATTCCTGGCAATATGTAATTTAAAGAGGTACTTCAAAATCATTTCTTTGCAGTTACTTGCCTTCCTAAAATTTCCTTCTGAAACTAATTACCCAGGGAAACATTAGGCAACTAACTGCTTCTTCAACTGGAAATTGGCCCTTTAGAAAGGACAGGTAAACAGCTTATAATTTTAAAACATTAGGTATGTAGGGAGTAATATGCTTAAATTAAGCTAGCTTAGCATCCTAAAAGGACTTGTTCCACTGGTACCTTCAAAATGGTCAAGATGAGATACGTATATGCATCAGTTCCTCAAGTTCAACGTAATTATGATGTTTCACAAACACGCACTAATAAGAAGAATAATTTTGGTAGGGTGGGACTGTAGTCAGGACTTAGAGAGTGGCTGGGGTTGACCGGGGAGATAGGTATTAGAAATGGGAACAGGAGGTTGGAGGTAGATCAACATTCTGAGCCCAGATTCTGGGTATTTTGTGGAAGGATAGTTTGGCTATTAAGACGAATTTTAGTTAGAACTGAATCCCCATTTGTGAGGTGTTCTTTGGCCAGATGGTCCAGGTTTCTTGTGACTCAGTTTTGGAGATGATAGATAATACATATTACAAAGCTGATGTGAGGATAGCAATAATATTTGAAAAGCTCGAAGAACAGTCCCTTCCCCCGCTAGTGCGTGGTAAGTGGTAGCTGTTACTTAGCCCCATTAGAAAAGAGGGCCAGCAGTTATAAAACAAGGTTAAGATGCTGGTGATAAAACATCAACTGAAAGCTGACATTTCATCGTGTGCTCAGCTTCCTCAGGACTGCTGTTGACTGGCTAACTGATGTTAATGAGAAGTCAGTTTGAATTTATTTCTCTATTGATGGTAGAGGTATTTGGGTAGAGGTATTTCTTCTTACTTCATCGTTGTCCAACGGACCCTGTTTCCAGGAACACTCGCCCTCCATGGGCCCCTGAACATATTTGGACGTTAGAGTGTTTGCAGATGGGATTAGATTTAAAGTCTTAGTTTTATTAACTGGTCTGGCTTACAAAGCTGCCTCGGCCAGAATCCATAGTTGTTAAAAAAAAAGGATTAAATCAATATTTTAATAGTTTTTAGAGCTTAAGTATCATCATTCTTAACCAAAGATATACAGTTATAATGATTTAGAAGTCTAATCTGCATTTACAAATCCATCCAGTATTTTTACACTTAATTTCTTCTGTAAAATGGCACGTATTTAGGAAATACAGTTTTCAAATCTAAAATATAAAAAAAGAAGTAACAAAAATCACTCATGACCCCTCACACCATATAGAATCATTATTAAAATTCTAGTTATTCTTTGTAATTTGCTTAACTATACATATGTATAAGTAAAAACTTTCTTTTTGGAGAAATTGGGATCATAACATAATATTTGAGTTCTACTTCTTAATATTTTTGTTATATATTTGATATTTACAGTCTACTTTTTTTTTTTCAAGACAGAGTCTCACTCTGTAGTCCAGGCTGTTTCTGAACTCACTGTGTAGCTAGGCTGGCCTTGGACTCAGGACAACCCACCTACCTCAGCCTCCAGGAGTGCTGGGATTACAGGTGTGCGCCACCACAACCAGCTTTATGTGGAACTGGGGAATCAAACTTGGGTCTTTGGTGCTTATGTAGCACTTGCAAGGCAAGTGCTTTTACCACTGAGCTATTCCTCCAGCCCCTCTACTTTCTATCTTAAATATGTTAGCCTGATACTAAATATTCTGAGTTAAATGGCAACACAGACTAAAATACCATAATTTAACTATTCCTCCACTAGTAATTATTACATATAACATCATTGTAGACATATGAGCTTAACATTTTGAGCCCATTTCAAGTTGTTTATCTGGAATTAAATTCCTAGACATGAGATTCTTTTGTCAAAATTGATGAAGACTTATAAAGCTCTTGATAGATATTATGAAATTTCTCTCTAGGCATTTTAAAAACTAGTTTGCTCTTCCAGTTGTTTCCCTTTTGTTTTTTTATTAGGTGGCTTACATTCTTATTGATTCATGTAATTTTTTATACATTGAGAGTGATGCTTCATTTGTCAAACCGATTGCAATTTCTGTCTTATGTCAATTTTGCTATAAGCTATCATCAGAGCTATCATTTGTTAGTTTGTTAATTTAAATGTTAATAGCCTAATGTCAGCTGCATGTAAGCCAAACCAGTTTTATTTCTAGGGTTTTTTTTTTTTTTTTTCTTTTTAGGTTGGTTGGTTGCCCTTGAAAGTTAATCTTACTCAGCTGTCAAATTTATTTTTCCTCCTTAGATATAATTTCATGGGTTTTTTGGGGAAGCAAACTAGAATGTAACTCCTTCAGTTTTTACCAAAATGAGTTTCACCTTGGGAATATTTTGAATGTTGAATACTTGCCATGGATTCAGTAGAGATTCTGTATCAGAAGTTATACATTGCTTTCCCAGCCCTGCATGATCTGAGCCCCGCCTCTCCCTGGTCATTTGGCCACCTCAGTTGTTACTAGCCTTTTGCCAAATCTGCTATAGCCACAATGGCTAACTCAGTGTCCTTTGAACATGCCAAGTGTGTTCCTGCTGTGGGGCCTTTGCATTTTCTAGTTTCTCTGCCTGAAACACTATATTTCTAGATCATTGTGAGCTTAGCTCTTCGTGACTTTTGACTCAGTCAAATGTCACCCTCTGGAGGAGGTTTCCTGTGACTCTCACATCACCTCCCTGCTGATACGGTATTCCTCTATATCACTACACTTTTCTCTGACTGAAATCACCTTAGTCCTTTGTTCACCTGGTCGTGGTCTTCCCTTCTCCATGACTGTCACATAATTAGTCACTGAATGAATGAACCAAACTTTCCATAAATATTTAGCTTATACACTTATATTGCATTTTTGATTAAGCACAGAGCCAAACCCTTTAATATAGTCAGCTGACTTAGAAATAATTCTGACCCTTCATTAAAGAGGTGAACATAGATCATGTGTCTGGCCAAACAAAAGGTCAAGTTTCATTGTGCGCATAGTGGAAGACCATATTTTATTTGTTGGTAAGAATTAATTATCCTGGTCATACTTTTCAGTTCAAAAACTGACCTGGATATATATTACTCTAGTAGTGGAAATTTTCCTTGACTTTTTCCCCTGGAGATATGGATATGATTTATAGTAACTATATTATATATGCATTTTATTTAATTTTTAAATCATTGTTCTTTGTGTATGTTTGTGATATTCAATTATATATTGATTACATATAGCTTGGGGCATTGCTGTATAGACATTCAATTTGTGATCCTTTTCTTTTACTTCCCCTCCCGTGCTCTGCTCCCTCCCTCCTGATGGCCACAATCTCCCTTTTTCCTATCTTGTGTCTTTCATTTTGCTCTCCGAGTCATTTGTGCCTGGAGACCTTTCATATCAGCGACACCAGGCGGTGCTTCGGCTTTTGTGTCCAATTTACTTCACTGCCCCTTAGTCTCCAGGAGTAACCATTTTCTACAGGTGACTCAAGTTCATGTCCTTATGGTCGACTAGTACTCCATTTTGTGTATATACCACTGTTTATCACTTCATCTGCTGAGGAATTTACAGGATGCTTGCCATATTTATTGACTTTTTGCTTTGTAATGAGTTTTTTTAAGTTTGAACTGTAAGCGCTAAGCAAACCTAATAAAATGCAAATTTTTGTTATGGCTGGGGAAATTTTATTATGCTCTGAGCCCCAGCTTCCACATCTGTAAAATAGGCTCACTACAATAGTAGCTATGATAGAGTGTTTTAAGGATGAACAGAAATAACCTTTTTAAAAAATACCATAATACCTGGCAGAGAATTATCCTTAGTGTCTTCTCCCTGCCTTCTCCTCTAGCTTGTTAGTTTTTTAAAATGTTATTTTTATGAACCAATTACTGGGTCTCCTTAATGTACATACCAACCTGACTTGAATTAGCCAGAAACGTGCTCAGCGTGCTGATCAAGCGTCCTAGTCACGGTAGCGTATAACCCCGAGTGCAGATCATTGCTACTTTCCAACGAGGCAGTTCTCCTGCCGCGTGCCCTCATTATTTCTTTTCACCTTCCCGCCTGCGCTGTGGACGCAGAGGAGAAGGCCAAGCAGGAAGCCGAGGAAAAGGCTCGCTTGGCCGCCGAGGAGGAGAAGGCGGCAGAAGCCCAAAGCCAGGCTGAGGACCGGGGCTCTGGGGAGCCCGACCAGAAGACGTCCGCCGACAGTAGGAATCCGGTCACGGGAGCCCACGCAGGCAAAGGCGACAGCCCTCGAGGGAAGAACCCCAAGGCTGAGAAGTCATCAGGAGAAAAACAACAGAATGGTGAGTAGAGTTGGCGAGAGAGTGGCATTGGGCTGGCTGGGGACAGGTTTTGCAGGGTGTTAATGATGGATACGTAGAAACTGTCAAACCCATGCAGCATGGGGCAGACCCCAGAGCCACTCTGCTGAGATCTGCTCCTGCTGCCCTGCCCTGCGGGCCAAGAGTGAGGAAGATCCCCTCGCATCCGGCTGCCAGCTCACCTGGGCTTTCCTGGGTGGGGTTGGGAGGAGGAGGTAGAGATTTCCAACCTTCTGGTGTTTGCCAGCTGCCCTGGAGACTAGCCAATGCCCGCCTGCCCATCAAGTGCAAATTACTGTTAACACCAGCCCAGCCCTGAGAGCTCACTGGCAAAATATAAGGATGGAAAGTCTATTTTTTCACAGGCGCAGGATGCCTTCATGCAGTACAGTCTGCCTGAGGCCCTTTCCTGCCGTATGCACCCATGCATTTCTGTGTCTCTTGGTTCACACGTTCGGGTGACAGACCCTCCAGTTTTTCTGGGACTCAAGTCTTTTGGTTTTAAAACTAAAACTTACAGGCATAACTGGGGAAAACTGGCCACTCAGTATGCAGATAGATAATTGATGATTTCTTGTATTTAATGCAACCAATAGTATTAATTAACAGGTATGTGCCACGCACTGTGCTAAGCAGAGGCGGATTTAGAGATGGAAAGAGCATTGGAAGCCCTTGAGGGATACAGACATCTCATAAATAGTTCTGGTGAAATGTTGGCAAATAGTGTTAGCGTGGGAGATAAAATACCCAACAGCCATGTGCAGAAAGTCACTCGTTTTTCCGGGATTGCGAGAAGGGGTGCGTGGAAAAGAAGGCTACGAGCAGAGGTGCCGTCTGGGCTGAGTTCTAAATGTTGAGGCTCAGTGGTCAGGGGGAGAAAGAAGCATCTCACTTGGAGAGACAAGGTCAGTGAGGCGCAAGATCACATAGTTGATTTTCTTGTTTAGGGAAGAGTAGGTACATCAAGTTCTCTCAACTAGCCAGCTCCAGGTTGGGGCAAACAGAGTAACTGCAGTCAGGTGACTTTGGTTCGAGTCACAGCTGTGGCTCCCCTTGCTGGCCTTCACCAGGACGTGTAGCCATACGCTGTTCCGATAAAATACATATAACACTGGGGCCGGAGGAATGGCTCAGCAGTTAAAGCACTTGCCTAGAAAGTGCTACATCAAGAGCTGAGTACCTGAGTTGATTCCCCAGCACCACATAGCCGGGCGTGCAAGCCTGTAATCCCAGGACTCAGGAGGCTGAAACAGGAGGACTGCTGTGAGACCGAGGCCAGCCTGTGTTCCAAAGTGAGTTCAGGACCAGCCTAGGCTACAGAGCAAGACCTTGTCTCCAAATAAATGAATAAATAAATAAATAAAATACATATAATACTGACATGATGAACTTCTTGTGAGCCTTCGGTAGTGTTCATGATAGCAAAAATAACACAGGCAAGAGTAGGTAGCATTTACTCGCTACACATCAGGTGCTGTTTTAAGCTGTCTCCCTGTATTCCTTCCCTTTCCTGCCTGGCCTGGCGAGGTGACTTCATGTAGCCCTACTAGGCTACAGGGCCGGGGTCCTTCATAAATAGGTGGAAAGTGTTTATCACAACACTCATCAATTATTTTCTTACTATAAAGATGTATATCATAGATGATCAGAAAATAATATTTAATATGAACAATAATGATAGCAGTTCATGTCACATTCCAATAAGTTAGCATATATTCCCCCAGTTAACTTTCCTGATTACTCTAGAGGCAAGGAAAGCCGTCGCCATAGCTCCTCCAGCACCCCCAAAACCTGGTTCCAGAGACCTCTCTCACTAATTTACTTTGTATTCAAATATATCATAATCTAGAAAATATGTTCTATTTAAGAAGGATTTATGACACCCTTGTTAAAGTTTTGGAGGGCATCCCAAACCTTCCCTTACTTCCCCCACTGAGTTATCTGAGAAGTAGATGCCAAGATCAGGTAGCTAATGAACAACATGCTGGCTCCACTATACCCAGAGTTGACTTGGGGACATGGACAGTTCTTGTGGGCACACAGCTTCCTAACAAGTGGATTGAGCTGAATGCAGGCAGAATGGTACAGGATGGGCTTCACCCAGCTGTGACAGCAAGGAGCATGTCTTGTGTGACACACACCTCAATGGCAGGTAGAAACTGCGTGGCCAAGTGCAGTGGTGCATGCTGGGTTTCTGCTCCCAGATAGATCACCCCCTCAAAGGAAGACTCTAGAAGGAAAGGGGAAGGGTGTTACTTCCCTCCTGTTTTTATTAAGCATAGTGGGCTACAAATATTCTTTCCTTTTAGTTAGAAAGTAATCATAATAACGTTAATAAACATTCACTAAGTGTTTGCATAGCCAGGTGTTCTACTTTAGATTTTTACTCACATTGTTATTATTTACAATCCTAATGACTGTCAGTTGAGGCATGTATTCCCATATTGCAAACAGGAAAATGGAGACTCAGGCTGACTCACTTATTCAAGGTTGAGCTCAGGTTTTTATGTGAGTCTCTATTCAGTTACCGATAAGTCCTTACTAGCTGCAAGGTTTGTTTCAGTCAGAGAGAAAAGGGAATTGGATGAATAAAACACACTGCTGTCTGGGAGAAGTTGGTAAACTGTCTATTCTGAGGGTTTGCATACTGTTTTCTTATTAAGGCAGGTGGTAAATATTTTTGGCTTTGTGCGCCAGATGGTCTGTGTTGCAGCTACTCAGCACGGTTGTTTAGGCTGAACGGAGCTGTAGAAAATACATGAACAAGTGAATGAGACTGTATTCCCGCAAAATTTTATTAATGAAAATTAAACTTGAACTCTACCTAATGTTATGTCACAAAATACTCATCTTTCCTTCCCAGCCCTGGAAATGTATAAAGGCCATTCTTTGTTTGTGGCTCTTACAACACTAGGCAGTGGGGACTGGGCTTGGCTTCAGTCAGGGAAACAGAGGTCACACAAACCGATCACAAAGAATGCTAAAATCAGCTGCGTCCAACCCACTGGGTTTGGTCGTTTGTTTGTTCGGTTTGCTGTGTTCGTTTGAGTGAAGAGGACCTATCTTCGGCCACAAACAAAATATATAATATAGTTAATGTAAATATGTAAGTACTAAAATTTCTGTTTTAAATTTTGCCATTACAACATTTAATAAATTCAAGGGCAAAAAATATCATGGGCTGCAGGTTAGAGAAACCTCTGATTCTCCAAAAGGGAAGAGGGGTGAGAGTTTATTGTGGACATAATTAGTGGGAGCTCTGGAAGGACACAGCAGGAGGTGAGTGTTCACTTAGCCTGACTTGATCTCAGCACTGTGTTCACTTCCCCATGTAAGCATCAGTTTACCATTCCCTTAAAAATCAAGCATTAAATGAGAGGTGGGGGAAAATCAATTTAGAGCGATAATAAGAAAAGCTAATGGTATTTGGGGACGTTGTTGTAGCAGCCTAATTAAAATGATTTATAACTGCCCAGAAAGGCTGTTTTGTTTCTCCCTCTTTATTGAGTAGCTGCTCATCAGCCTATACTCCTAGTACAGCCTCTGGGAAATTTGCTAGTGGGTTCTGTTCAGGCGACATCATCAAATAAGAGCCTGTTATTCTTCCAGCTTCCTTCTTCATGGGCTGCTCCAGGCACTTTCCAGGTCTGTGCTGGATGATATTAGTTAGAGAGGCTCAGGGCAGGAGGTTGGTCCCATCTTTGCAATTACCAGGTCCCCTAAGCTTGGGTTTCCATCAAGGCAACTACCTCTCTTAGCCTCACCAGATCCAGCTCAGAAGAGGGGCTGTGCGGGTTGCCTGCCAGCATCCAGCACATCAAACCGCTGAAATGCTGCGTGCTTCTAGAAAGCACCCTGATATTGCTGCAGCTGTGAGTAAAGCTCCAGGCCAGAGCAGTAGAATATGCAGGAATGTGAACTCCCATGAGGGAGGAAGCATCTCTTTTCTGTGGAGAACGAATTTGACTACAGGGCTTGACATTTTTAAATTCTTTTCAGCCAACTCATTCTATTTCAAAATTAAGAATGAGAGAGAGACCCTGGGGAATTTAGTTTAGGATTTGTCAGATTAAATGTACATGCTTTGTGGGAGGTACGACAGGCAAAAGGAGTCTTGAAAATCAGTTGGCCATTTGTTTAAAAACAATGACTCATACCATAACTATAGTAGTTGACAAGAACAATTTAAGAGATGCTGGGGAAAGGCTGGGGCCAGAGATCAAGCCCAGGTACTGCTGGGGACACGTGCTGGTGTTGACCTAGATGAACTACCTGGTGTTTGCCTGCACCAGCAGTGCTGCTTGCTTAGTTTTGGAAACATTCTCAATCCTCTGCTGAGTTGAGTAATCAGCAAACTGGTCACTGTGAATGAGTCTTTGATGAGTTTTTCTACTTATAATAATGGAACCTTTACGATGGCATTGCAGTAAGAATTTAATGAAATAATGCATGCCAAGCATTTAGCCTACTGCCTGGCACAAAGTCGAGAAAAGATACATTTCTTTCCCCATACACACATCTTGAAGGTGCTGTTCACTCTAATTATTAAGATCTTTTGTCCCAATATATATACAGTATTTGAATAGTAGTGAATTCTTGGCTTTATACAAGCTAAAAGAAAATTGTCATTAGCAAGATTGGTAAGAAAAATCTCCAAAAATTGAAAATAAAGCCGAGGACCATAAATCCATAAATGACCCTTTAATATTATACTGATCTATTATTAAACAGATGATGTAATCAAATTTATTCTGGACAAGGACAACGTTTTTTTGGTGAAGATCCAGATAGAAAATGCTCTGCTCTATGTGTCCCTATTGTAGCTGTTCAACTCTGCTATTGAGACCTGAAAGCAGCCGTAGACTTAGTGTACGTGGGAGGCATATTGCTGCATGCCGGTAGAACTTTTTATTGTTTTAATATGTAGCCCTGTGGGCCTTAATGGACTCATCCTGTTTTTGAAGAATATGGCTATGTTTAACTTTGCTATTTACTGATTGAAGTTATATGTTAACAGAGTTTTGATACAGAAGAAATCCACAAATGTTATGGTTTTATTGCCCCATGGGATATAAACCTTTTTCTCTAATTTAGCAATCTTATTTTAACAAATTTCTCAAGTGCCTATAAATACCTGTTCCCTAAAGGCTCTTGGAACTGTCATAAAAATGAGTTAAATTCTTCTTTTGAACGTGTTCATGTGTGTCTTCTTAAGAATGTGTTCATTCTATCTTTGTAGGATTCTTTTTTTCTTTTACAGATTACACTTTGATGAGCTCTGTAATTAAAATACCATCCTTAACTCTGTTTTGGAATAAAAACAACAATCTCTGAGTGATATATCAGATAATATACTCAGCATGCATACTTTTAATTCTTTCATCCTTATAAGGTAGACTCTATTATCTCCATTTTCCAGCTAAGAAGACTGAAGTATAGAAATGTTAAATGGTTATTAATTAGTGAAACTTACATTTAATACAGATTTTCTCTTACTCTACAGCCTGATAATTGAGCTTAACTGCCTTTTTTGGAAGGTAGACACCACTGACTGAGCTACAAGCCTGTCTGACAGGAGTTTTCAGTCTTAATTTCTGATTATAATCAAATTTCCAAAACCTGACGTGGTTACAAAAGATATTTATACTCAGATATGTGCTCTCTTCTGACTACAAAACTATGCTGCACTCTTTTTTTAGTTTGACAGGTTTAAAGATACTTGTAGCGTCTCCCCGGCTGTCCACATATGTTGTTTGTCATATTTATTGCCTTCAGGTGACTTGAAAGATGGCAAAAAGAAGACAGACAAGAAGGATCACTCCAGTGTCGGAAATGATTCAAAGAAAACAGATGGTAAGAGCGTCATTCCCATTACATTTTTTTTCATAAAATGTGCAATTACTGTAAGCTTGCATGACTCACATGTAAAAGTCGAAATATTGGTTGCTAATGTATTCATATATCCTGGAAAATACTCAAGTACATTAGTATTATTGTCTTCTTTTCCATAATTTACAAATTATCATTGTATCTTTTCCTCGCCATTACAAATGAATTCCATACTCTTCTTCTTTCCACTTATCATTTTTTTGTCCCAAACTTCATTAAATTAATTCTGGACTTGGTGATTATAATGCAGTGGAACAACACATATGGCTAATATATTTATGAATTCTTGATCATGAATTTGCACCACATAAGCAGAAAAGGTGCCATGCCTTCAGTTTTCATGGTTTTACCCTTAAGTAAATTTTTTTTAGCAAAAACAAAGCCCAGGAGATCTGTGTAGTGTCACATTGGGGAGCAACATATATAGCTGTCGAATACTGTTTGGCCAACAGAACAAAGTTTTACAGACAGTGACAGTGCAGACTAAAGTTAGTGATGTGCTTCGTGAGCCTTGCGTTTATTTTTCATGAACAGTATTCCACTCTTTCTCGAGTTCAAAATTCAAATTATACTACCCTCTCTGCTTCAGACTTTCAGATTGATAAACCTACCCTCACCTTTTGAACAAATGTCTTTGTTTCAGTTGTAACATGGCTCATTGCTCAGTATGCCTTCATGCATGGACATGATATTGGGGTAAAACTGAATGTTTCCAGGGAGTGTATTTTGTTAAGAGCCCCTGACTCTGTTTGAATCATATCACTCAGAGGACACTGTATGTGGTGCTAGAGTATTCATTCTTTCAGTAGTTTGTTAGAATACCTACAAAAAAACAAATGCCAAGGCTGGGAGGTCTCTGAGGCATAAGAAAATTTTGAACAGAACTCTTCACACTTTTTAAAAAGAAAGTAGCACCTTTAGCTTCCAGGCCCATAGTAACATGCTGTTTTGCTTATGTACGTAAAATCTGTTTTTAGACCTTTTGTTTTAAGGTGATTCCGAGTGTTCACCCAGGTGTCTTTTCACGCAGTTTGTGGGGAATGTACGTCTGCAAATTTGCACCGACTTACTTACGCAAACGGAAACCTCCTACCTGATAAGCATGCTCCCCTTGAATAACTGTGCCTAAAAAGTGAATCACAGAGAAAGAAAATAGAATTCAAAATGACAATTCCTCAGCCAGACGCTTTGATGGGAAAGTGTGTTTCAATGCAAGAGGCTCTTCGCTAGGTATCATTAGACCCCAGCCCAAGCCAGAAAATGTGCAGTGGAAGGTGCTGTCACCTGAAAACCCAGGACCTGGCCTTCTGCCCTGTCCAGCACCCAGCACTGGCTCCTCACGTACTGATCCGAATGCCTATTGCACAAAAGCACGGAAGAAATCAAGTCCTAAACCTTTACTATAGAGTCCTGAATCTTGTTGAAAATTGCTGTTAGACCATAAATAACGGCTATAATGTCATGATGTGAGCATTGTGGGTTAAATTTTTTCATCTGTATAAAGAAGCCCTTGTGTTTTTCTTGTGCCCTTTGTGACTGAATTATTGCCAAGTGTTTAAAAGATCAAAATAGTTTTGGGGGGGAAGATGTTGAATTAGGTTGCACACAAATAATTGTGAGGTTTGGCTTTTTAATGAAAAGGATTCTTGATCTCACGGGGCAGTGAACAGGCTGCAGTAAATAAAGAAGAGAGGAGCTCTGGTATCTGACTTTTCCCTCCACAACTCCACTGTTCCCCTGCCTCAAGAGACCATATGCTGCAAGGCTGTGTGGAAACATAGGTGTGAGCAGCTTCATGTTTTGACTTTGTTGGTGAACTGGCATGGCCTCAGCGATCTTCACTAATTTGGGATCAGCAAGGCTTAGCACTTTGAGCCTCAGTGATTCATACTTTTTTAGATCTTCACAAGGCTAAAGCTAATTCTCAGTGGCATAAAGTATATAAAAAAGGATTTGGCGAGTCTCATCCTTTCCTTTCTGGTCATTAAAGCCTTCTGCATTAGGAATATATAGATAGGTAAATGCATTGATTTTAAAATAGTAAGTAGAAATAACATTTTGAATGCTTCTTTCTTTAGTAGGTCTTATTAAGGTTGATGATGGGGTGGGGGGATTAATTTAACTTTTCAGTGACCTCACTCCCATTCTAAACCTCAGAAACCATTGGTGACTATAACTCTATAATTTTTGAGAGGGAGTATCCAGGTATAATTTATACCTATTGTGATTCAGCCCATGGCTTATCGTTATAGTGTTAAAAAAACATTCTAAGAGAAGCCTAGTTGATTATTCCCAAGCTCTTATGACCCTGGGTATACACAGTAGGAATCAGGGGATGCTGAAATGGAAAAACACATCTTTGCGTGTGGTTGCACTTTACCTCTGTTGGGCTACTAGAGGTACTCTTTAGTACCCTGTGGCAGTAATTTTCTGACTGACTTCAAAGAATAGATATCCTTTGAAAGAACCTTGCTTACCTCTGAGGAGAAATGTACTAACATAACAAGGTCTAGCTCTCTGAGCCACGATTTTTTTAAAGTGCCTGAAGATTTCTGTGGTTGTTGGGAGACTTGCAGGATGCTACACATGTGAATTCTTTTCATGCATTTCTATCCATGTTTGTAATAGCATTGTCTCTCGGGCCTGCCTTTACTTATTATCGCTGTTCAAAAATAGACATGTAGGAGATTGTCCCCTTTTGTGTCTCTCAAAAAATTGATTTTAATTAGGCCCTGCACCCTTACTAGCCAAGTCTCAGAGAGTTAGGCTGAAGTTTCTCCTTCCTTGAGGTGTCTGCGAACCAACATGTTTATGTTCATGAAATTTAAAAGAAAGCTGTGAGTGGTAGAGTGGGCAAAAGAGAATCTATAAATATTTGTCTCTGCTGAAGAATTGAAAGGAACAGGATTGATTATATCAAGCTAGTCTGTTGTGATATCTGTTTCTACCATTGGGCTGGACCTGCCCAGAAGTGGCTGTGGGTTATTTTACAGTGGGAGGAGCTCCTCCTGGTGGCACCCTTTTATCTGATCTCCTTTGGGCCAAACATTTAGCCTTCAGAGTTTTCCTTACCTTGGGGCACATTGTTATTCATTTTCACTTTCAGTCATCCTTCATTGCTTTTGTAGGCTGTAATGTACTTTAAGGCAGATGCTCTAGTTTTTGTCCATCTTGGTCTAGCAAATTTTCACAAGCTCTGCATGTCTTCCAGTGGTATATCCAGATCATGTGATCCATAAACAGGTCAGCCATGATGAAAATCTCTGGAAATACTAGCTACTATCCCATCCTTTTCTCTCATACCCAAGACGGTACTGTCACAGCAGGAATCTGGAGTCTTCTTTTAACTACTTTAAAAATGAAACCTTTATATCTTTAACACTGTGCTATTCTTAAGTGAGGAATGATTTTCAGTACATGTCATCATTGGTCCTGCCCCTGAGATCAACATCTGCTGACCTGAGGCAGCTAACTATTTTAAAAATAATTAATCTCATCCTTTGAATTTTGAGCTCATTTTTGTCTCCAGCTGTAGCTTTTTTTTTTTTTTTTTTTGGCTCTAGAAACATGCCTCCCCATGGTTGTCTATGTATTGACGTAAAGTGGGCTTAACTGTTTAATGAAGGCATTGTCCTTCACATGAGAACCCAGCATCTTTGTGGATTATTTTCCCCGAGTGTCAAGGAATAAAACATCTGGAGTGCACTGGGTCCCAGTTAAGACTGAGTCATCATAATGACACTTTGTGATTAATTTCCCATTTCCTTTCACCAGGTGTCCATGAAAACTCCTGTGACCTATTTATGTAACATGCCAACAATAAACAAAAGCTGTGGTTTAGCCTGAAGAGGCATAGGATATTTATTTTTTTAAAGACTTTTAAGTAGTTTTATAAATCTTTTAGCCTACACTCCAACATCTCTGTCAAGGGAAACAACATAGAGTCCATAAATGAAGAGGAAAACTGAAATATTATCTTAGGGTTTATTAAGAATCTGGATAAGGAATCCCTACCTAGACTATAATAGATGTTATTGCCTAAATATTTTTTATCCATATACATTCCTCTCATTTTCTCCTTAATTTTTGAATCTGTGCTATAGTTTGACCCAACAAAAGAGTTGTTAAGAGCTCAGTGATATAGAAACCTAGTAGAATTCACTTCTCGTGGATGGGTTTTAGAGAAATTTGCCAATCAATCCAGTGACAAATGATCAGATGGAGTGAACCTAAAAAACCTACTTGCTCTTATTTGCTGTGGGCTCCTGGAATCATGACCACACACCACCTGTCACTCATGGTTCTAACACTGATGATTCATGATAAGTCAGGACAGTGAGCTCTTTGGTTACAAGCATCTTTTAGTATAATTTTATGCTCAATGAATGCCCTTGTGCTTTTTCCAGGCAGAGACTCTCAGGGTGAGTTATAGGGAAGAAAAGTGGTGTGTTGTTAACATTATCCTATTATAGTCTTTGCATTTTTGAAATTCATATTTGAAGTATTAAAACAACAGTGGAAATGATACATATGTATATGCAGATTATGTATATACACATATATGCTGTTATGTTGGATTGGTGGGTTTAAAGAAATTGTGAGGCTTTTGTAGGTAAATGGATGCAGCTTGAGAACATCATGCTCAGTGAAGTGAGTCAGATACAGAAGGTGAAATATTGAATGATTCTTCTAATATGAGAAACCGAGAATATAGTAATTTCATAGAACTAGATGAGGGTGATAGTGGAAGCAAGTGGGGAGGAAGAGAGAAAGGGTTTGTAATTTTAATGCGATATATATGTGCACAAACTACTCGAGTTCAATGTAAACATTATATATCACATACGTATTAATAAAGTGGGGGAAATTAATTGTGTTGTTCTTAGGAAACCTCTGACATCCATTCATACTTTCTGCCTACCCATTTACATGCTGATCTCTTTCCACATATCTACATACTTGAGGTATCATATGAAAGGATATTGTTCATTTTTTAATGACAGTATTAATCTTTTAAAAAACTTCCCTTTACAACTACTCGATCTTCTCTCCATTTTGTTATGCCCTCATGTGCCATTGAAAAGGAACTTGGTTTGACAGAGAGGATGAAACTTTTCTAATTTCTAGAGAAAAATCAATTTCTCTTTTTTTCTTTAATAGTGCCATTCAAAGTGTTTTAAAAACCATCTTAGAAATCATAAAGTAAATATTTATGTACTTTCTCCACTGTAAATATATGTACTTTGTCACATTCTGTGTCAATGATTGGAGAAACAAAAGTAACAATACATATATCAAAAGAAACTATTAACATCTTTATTTAAAATTCTGTAAAATATAACCTGCCTTTGAAACAAACTGTGTGCCAAAGCCAGGACCTGAAATTATCTACATTGTAAATGCCATTTCTCATCCAGGCACCCACATTCTTGAAGAGCTGTTGCAAAGCAATCTCAGTCCCGCAGTCCCACCTCCTCCTTGGGTTTATTTTTAGCCGCCAGTGCCCCAAGTCACGACATTTGTGTTTCTGCGTATTAGCCAGCTACAGCATGTGCTATTTTTATTCTATACCTAGCGACACAGTGAGAATATAAGAGAGTACTTTCCCCTTCTCCTCCTCCTCCTCCTCCTCCTCCTCCTCCTCCTCCTTCTTCTTCTACTTCTTCTCCTTCTTCTTCTTTCATTCATTCATTCTGAAGCATTTGGTACACTTTGTGCACTCATAAAACTGAGAATAACAAGAGGACCCAAAATGTTTCAGGTCTTAAGTCCAGTCTTCCCACGCTCATTCAGAAGGACTGTGGAGTTTTGGGTTTTTTTGTTTGTTTGTTTTGTTTTGTTTTTTGTTTGTTTGTTTGTTTTGTTTTGTTTTGGTTTTTTGGTCCTAAAATTTTACTGGCTTCATACATTCAAAACCTGAGTGGGAACAAGACTCTGCCTCCAGGCAGGGGCTGCCCTCTGTGCTTCGTGGAGAAGAGCTGCTGACTGCAGACAGAGCGGCTGCGGTGCTTAGCGTTAAGGGTGGGCAGGGCACTGGGGCCCTTGGAAAATTGAGTGCTGTAATGTTGCCTCAGGTGGTAATGTAGCAGCTTCTTTTTCCCCCCATTTTATTGATAAGTATAAGTACAAAATATAAAGTTTACATTGATATTGAGCATTTTGTGCACATACATATATCAAAGTTACAAGACCTTCCCCTCTCTCCTTTTGCCCTCCCCAACCCACCCCAAACCCCTAAGTCCCATTATTTTCCACATTAAGTTCCATGAGATGGTTGTGATCTGGGTTTTTCATATCAGAGAGACCATTCGATATTCCACCTTGTGCTTCTGACTCACTTCACTAAGCATGATGGTTTCAAGTTTCCTCCATTTGCCCACAAAAGCCTCCAACCTATCTGTCTTTAGAGATGCATAGTATTCCATTGTGTATAAATACCACAGTTTGTGTATCCATTGGTCTGTTGATGGGTATTTTGGTGACTTCCATATCTTAGCTATTGTTAGTTGTGCCGCTATGAACATGGGTGTACATGTATCTCTGTTATGTGTTGTTTTTAATTCTTCTGGGAATATTCCCAGAAGAGGTATCACTGGATCAAAGGGGATATTTATTTCCAGTCTTGTGAGAGACGTCCATACTGCTTTCCGTAGTGGTTGTACCAGTTTACATTCCCACCAGCAGTGCAGGAGGGTTCCTTTTTCCCCACAGCCTCGCCAGCACAGATTGCTGTTTGAGTTCTTCATATGGACCAGTCTCTCTGGAGTTAGATGGTACCTTAACGATGTTTTGATTTGTATTTCTCTTATGGCTAGGGATGTTGAACATCTTTTCATGTCTTTATTGGCCATTTGAACTTCTTAATCTGTGAACTGCCTCTTCATTTCTTTTGCCCATTTTTCAATAGGGTCCTTGATTTTTGAGGGGCTTACTTTTCTTCAGTCCCCTGTGTATTCTGGTTATGAGCCTTCTGTCTAAGGTATTTATGGTGAATATTTTTCCCCGTCTGTGGGTTCTTTTTTTAAAGTGTTGATAATTTCCTTTGCTTTGCAGAAACTTTTTAATTTGACATGATCCCATTTATTAATAATGGGGATAACTTCTCCTCCTTTTGGCATCTAAGAGATAGCTGTGTCTCTTAGATATTTGCCTAATTTGTCTTCTAGAAGGTTCAGTGTTTCACTTGTAATACCTAGGTCTTTGATCCACTTTGATTTGATTTTGGTTCATGGTGACAGGTGTGTGTCTAGATTCATTCTTCTGCATGTGGATGTCCTATTTTCCCAGCACCAACTGTTGAACAGGCTAACTTTCTTCCAGTGTATGCTTTTGGCTCCTCTATTGAAGATTAGGCAGCTGAGGGTATTTGAGTTTGTCTCTGTATCCTCAACTCTGTTGCACTGGTCTATCTGTCTGTTATTGTGCCAGTACCAAATTGTTTTTATGACTATTGCGTTATAGTACAGCTTGATGTCTGAAACTGTGATGCCTCCTGCCTTGGTCTTGTTGCTCAGGATTGCTTCGGCTGTTCTAGCAGCAGTTTCTTAAAACAGAGAGTAACAGAGGAAAATGCCCCTGTGTGGAATAGAAGAGTAGGACTAAGGCAGTTAGTTAGCATGTTTTACACCTGAAACGAAAGAACATCCCAAGACAGCAGCAGAGGGAAGAAGAAAAGGTTGTCACCATCGTTACTCTCAGTGGTGATGCCGAGGCCTGATGGAAAGTAAAGACGGAGGGGTAAGAGCGTCGCACTGTTTTTTTCCTGTGTTGGATCAAGTGGGCACGTTGTAGGAGCTACTGGCTCACACAAGCTTTCAGGAAGCTAAAGTACCTCACCTTTCCTCTCGGTAGTGAGACAGACAACATATCTTCTGCCTGCCTGCTCGTGTTACATAGCTAATCTAGCATCGCTGCCATAACAAATGGTTAGCACGTTTCTATAATACTGTAAGATCGGTTAATTAACTTACAATAATCTGGCTATAATTACATGCTCACCTTGAAGTAGCCATTTAAATTGCTACCGTGCACTTAGGGCCTGGGCAAGTGAAGTCTACACATGGATGAACAAACAGCTGTCTCCGAATAATATTTTTCTTAGTGTTTCTTATTATTGAAAACAAAATCAAGACCCATGCATATGCCCAATAAAATATTCTTTGTCATTTAAAATTGGGTTTGGCTTTGCAAGACATATTCGCCATTTGTTTTTTTCTGTTTATCATTTTACACCTCTCTCAGTTGCTCACTGTGTCACTTTTTCGTAAAAAGCTTATCCAGTAAAGAGACAGTTATGATTTTTTTTCTGGAACTTGAGAATTTGAATCTCTGCTGCCTTCAGCTAAGTCAACATATACCTTTGAGTATGGGAGACAGTTGAATGAAGCTGTAAAAACAACTAGACTAAAGATAAGTGAAAAAAGGAACATTCACAATTTTTTGAACCCCAGTGCTTCATTGATGTTCCATTTATAATATAGAAATAAACATGACTCATAAGAGAGTTTAGAATAAAATCATGTGATCTTGAACTTGAGCTGTTTCTTAAAATAATTTTCTTTAAACTCAAAGGTTGTAAATTTCCTGCCAACATCTCTGCTTCCTTGTAGAAGTATGGGAAGGAAGGTATTAACAAGGTCATGTTGCTTTAAGGCCATCTTCCATTTCTCTCAGTGAAGTTGATTGATGTTATTGTTCTTCTCCTTAGAATAAATTTTGTGAATTCACACACAACATGCTCCCATGGTGGGATTCAAAGCCCTCAAGGCAGTCCCTTATAAACTATGAGACATCTTTAGGCTTGGAGTCAATGAGGGGTTGACCCAAATTAAGTGTTTTCTTGAATTATTTCAAGATGGGATTAGTTTTACTTCAGTTCACCAATCATTCTTTAAAACATGCGTGAATTTACCTACTTTTTGTAGCCACCAAAAAGCCAAAGTAGACTCGAAATCAGTGGAATATAAAGCAGCTACTGCAGGAAGTCACACATCTCTGTGCAACCTAGAGTGGCCTCTTCTGCTCACAGTCCTCGTTTTTATGGACTTTGTGGTGTCGCTAGTGCCTACTCAATTTTGGTTTCACCTGAAAATATGTACATGAACCCAAAACATAATGAAAGTTAAAAGTTAAAGGAGTGGGGGAGTGTCCTTTCCTTTATCTACCCCCCCCCCTTCAAACTTAACTCACTCCCTTTTGATTAAGAAATAACATTTGTTGAGTATCTACCATGTATCTGGCATGGCATTACCTGCAGTAAGCACCAAAATAATAAATGTTTCCTTACTCTTATTGAGTCCACCGTCTGACGTGGATCTCATCCTCTGTGTAGCTATGAAACTAGGCACCTGAGGGGCCCTAAGCAATTCTTAAACAGAGTTACTTAAGTGATCGTTAGTTTGGAAGGACCAGGATAATAAGTGAGGTCATAGCCCCAACTTCAGGACATATGCTTCTTGTTCTTTTACTGATTGGACTTAGAGCAATGGGCACATGCATGGCTTGAGCACTTAAGCTTCCTTTACCTGCCCCTTCCCTCTACTTTTTGACTCAGAGATTGAGCGGAAGGTGATCTGTAGCCATAGTGAATGTTCCACTGTCTCACTCAAGCAGCAATTAGAACAGGAGGAAGAGTTTCAGTCTTTGGCCTTTCGATTCCAGGAAGACGCTGGGTGGACGTCTTTCCATCTTGGAGATCCCCCAGGTAAAGCAGCCCCTGCTAACACAGGCTGTTTGCAATAGCAGGTGTACCACTGTCATTATTGGCTAATTGTGGCTCATGGGGTTTAACAGTGGTCCTTGCCAGACAAACCCAGCTACCTGTCCTTAGCTTTCTTCCAGACAATGGTTCTACTATTTTAAAAAAAAAATTAAACTCAACCTTATATTATTATAACAAAAGTGTGCTTTACAGCCAAGATCTGAGGATATCTCTAAAGGTGATTAGTACTCTGATAACCTTCTAAAAGGAATCTTATTCCATATGAACTTAAGCTGATAATGACAGGGCCAGAGCATTAAGTAGAAAGACTTGTCTTTGCAGCTTCCCTGTGGACTAAACTGTGCATAGCTGTCAAAATCAATAGAAATTTTCTAATCCTTGATCTTGGCTTTCATTTGATGTACTTTCCTCACAGGCAAGTTTCCAGAGTAGAGTGATGGGTCAGAGGCTTTTCTTTTGTCTATATTTCTTCCCAAATGGATGAAATTGCTAATGGAAAGTAAACATAACAAAACATTTATACAAGACTGAAGAAAGAGGAAAGGCAGGAGGCCTGAGTCAATGGCTCCAGGAAAATTGAGAATTGACTCTAATTACCATAGATCAGAAAAGGCCCTTCTATCTCCCAACTAGTTTTTTGCCTAATTTTAGCTAAGTCTTATTTAGGAATGGATCCTATGTTTAAAAGTTGAATGAGAAACTCTCCTTGTCCTGAAATGACTGGGACATCTCTGTAAATGGAGATTTTTACCCTAACGTAAACCACTGCTCTGCTATTCCCTTTGGAGCTCTGCCCAATAGGCAGCTTTTAACTAAATTGTGACTTGCAAAGCATACAATAACAATCGCAACCGGCAACATAACAGCGATTTGTTTTGAATTCTACCTGAAACCACGCAGGTTACACGGGATGAATTATGCCAAGTCAAGAAAGAAAGAACACCCAGTATTTATTTCCATCAACTTAGGCCTGTTTCCATCTTTTTATATTTCCTCCAGCCTCTACTCTGGGTCCAATAGAGAATTCAGGGAATTTACTCATCTCTGTAATGATTTTAGTTGGAAAATATCTTGTTTTAAATGTACGTGGGGGGCTGGGGAGTATTTTGGTGGTTAGAGCACTTGCCCCGCGTGCGCGAGGCTCCGGGTTCAGTCCCCCAGCAGTACGTGAGTGGTCTCACATGCTTGGAGACTGAGCCTGAAGGGTGGCTGTGAGTTTGAGGCGAGCCTGGCTATAGAACAAAACCCTGTTTCAAACAATAAATGAATAAACAAACAAGTTAATGTGTCTGGGAAACTTCAGGAGTAGAACAAGACGTGTGAGAGAGAACATTGCCTTTTCCATGGAAGCAGTTGAGATTCAACTAATCAGATTTCTTTTATTGGCATCTTGATGGCAAAATAAAGTGTTCACTATCCATATTGCATGAACTAAATATTTGATAATCTGCTTTTAAGCAACTGTAGGTAGTGCTTAAGTTTCAGCTCTTCCACTGTTTAGAAGTCTCCACTTAGATTCTTTCCGTGCAGATAGAATGAGTCATGTTCCCAAGCAAACAGCAGTGGCAGGTCTTGAAACATTGACTCCCTGGCTGGCTGGGTGGTTGGTTTTTGTTTCTTTGTCTCCAGATTTTCTTCTTTTGAGACACACAGGGTGGAGGGAGGGGAGAGGCAGCATTGACGCCTTCTTTTTCTTTTTCTTTTTTTCAGATTCAGAAGAGTAAAAGACCCCATGTTCACTAAAGAGGCTGCCAGTGTCTTGCGTCATTTTAGCTGAGCTGCTTCATTCTTCTTCCACAAAGGCCTTTTGCAGGGGAAGGCCTCCCGCCTCCAAAAGCCAGCCCCCACCCTTGGCCTCCTCTCAGGTCACCTCCTCCCAGGGGGAGGCTTTGGGGGCTGGTTTGAGGTCTGAGGACTGGGGGAGGGGGGCATTTTCCCCTAAGCAAACAAAACCACTTCAGATTTTTATACAAATAGAAACAAGCCATGAAGGGGCTTCCTCAGCATCCTTTGCAAAATATCGGATATCGGGTTTTCACAGCACCTGGCTGGCCTGATGGGGAGGGGCGCCTGGAATGCTGGGACAGTGCTGAAAAGCCACACTCACACACAGGAATTGCCACTGTATGATTGTCCATGCTGTTACTTTAAATGTTGTTACTTTGTCCTGGTTACGGAGAGTGGGTCAGCCGTCCTGGCTTTCATCACACTGAAGTGATGAGTCCAATCTCTGTTTCTTTCCTGAGTTGAGAACATTCATTTTCTCCAGCTTCCTCGCAAAAAAAAAAAAAAATGTTCTTATGATCTTTTTTCACGTGTAAAATATGAAGATGTTTTTAAAGGAGATGATCCTATGGAAATCTGCATTTTATGCTTAATTTATCTGTGCAATCATGAATATAAACCTCAGTGTGTCAGCAGTGGCCATGCCCTTAGGTGGGGACCCCAGTGTTGTCATTGGCTAGCATCCATAACAAAGGGATAACTGTAGTGCTGGCCACTTGCTGGCCCTCTTTTTTTCATTATCTGTAGTTTGACTTCATATTTTTCTTATTTTCTCATTTCTTTCTCTCATAATTCAGGGAAATGACAAGGGAATTAGTATCAGGGAGATAGGTCAGATTTTTTTTTAATTTTAGTGAGTCTTTAAAAATACCAGCTAGAAATTTGATGCATAGCATAAATACAAGAATAGTGGATGCAACAGAGAAAGGTAATACCGAAGCAATCTCCTAAAACCAAATTAAAAGTGGGATCCAGTGGGATGCAAGAAAAGTATGTTTTTATGGGTATAAATGGTGTGATTTGGGTGAAAGAGATTGTCACAATGCGTCTTGGGGTCCTAAGGGAATGCGAATCCTTCCAAAATATATCACATGGATGTGCTGTGATGAGGGGAGATTAGTAACAGGAAGAAAGTGAGTGAGGTTTAGACTAGAGTGTATTCCCCAATATAGATTTAATTTCTATATTAAAAGCACAAAAAATCAGATATTAAAAGTTTTGCATTACTAAGGCAAAATACAAGTATTTCTTCAGACAGAAAAAGGGAGACCGTGACCTGCAAGGGCTTTGGCTCCCTGCAATATTCTGCAACAGGATGATTTGCATAACTGTGTTGTACAGATGTGTGCTGATGTTTGCACAGGTTGCTTCGTTACGTCTTCTAATTGGCCTCGAAGCACAGCTGTGTTTGTCCTTTGCCCTCCCTGCTGTCCTAACAGTGACCACAGTCAGTAATGCAGTCATAGTTCAGAGGCTAAGCAGGTCAAGACAATGAATGAGTCAAGCCATGCCGTGTATTGTGATACACAGAAATTCGTCATGGGTCTTGGTGGTGGTGTTAAAGAAGAGTTGGAGCTATAAAGAATCCGTGAGGCTGAGTTATTGCCAAAAGAGTCAGCCAGAGGCTGGATTTGTGCTGTGTGAGTAGGAGGCCCTAAGCACCTAGGACTATATGTGAATCCTTTCCAAATTTTTATATATTGGCAACTAAATCAGAAACTTTGGAGTTTGAAGCAATCCATGGGACATCACTGGTAAAAACATGTTCTTACTGGGGGTAAGGTTTTGTACAGGAATGAAGTACGAACAATGGATGTCAATTACTGACCTTGGGAACTTGACTTTACCTCATTTCTATTCTGTATTTTTGTACGTGAAGCTTTTTGGCAAAGTAACATAGAATGTCTGCACAGATTCCACTTTATAACCCAGAAAGAAACACTATACAATACTTTAAAAGAAATAGGAATATAGCCATTTTCTAGTGTCAACTAAGATGACAATGTTTTTCATTTGCTTTATATGATTAATCTGCTGAAAAAGGATGAGAGGAGAAATTCATATACTATAAAGCTTTTAGAGTGCTCACTGAAAATAAACAAAAGCTCTGTGTCACTAAATTTTAAATCTTTTGCATGTGTTTTGAAGACACATGTTCAGTAAAAAGTCAAGTGTTTAAGAAAACATAAAACAATGTGTTATATGCTATAATTGATACTAAATATAAGACGTTAAAATAAGTATCAGTCAATATCAACTGGAAGAACAATGTTTCTAAAGCTGTAGCTCATTTTTCTATTAAATGTCTTGAAACGGCTTTCTGCAAGTTGAGTGCCAATATGGGACCAATATTTTCCCACTGTGTTGTGGTGGTGGCCTTGTACTCTGATCTATGCATAACTTGAGTTAGGATTTCGTGGAGACAACAGTAGAGTTATTTTCATTAGTAATAAATCACAGATTCCATATATTTTACATAGAACATGGCAGATGGGTCAGCCCTTGAATTGGGCCCCTGAGTCCCTAAATAGCTCTCCATCCAAGCTGTGTTGATATGTACAGTTTGGTGGCATAATGACTCCTCTTTGTGGAAGATCGCATACCCTTCCTTTGTATTCATGCCTATCTTTCTTACATTATATTTATGACAATAAGCAAAAGATGTTTTTCTAACCCAAATGAATTTCCTTCCACTATCGATTTCCTGCTTGGAGCTTTTCAAAACTATGGAAAACATCTGATAGGATAACATTATGGCACTGGTACACTTAAACAATAAAATCATACTAAATATCTGAAATCCAAAAAATAATCAAATGCACGTGTGCAAACCGCATGTAGAGTTTCAGTCATGTTATATTTTTTGCGTGGAACCATGTATTTAGTAAATGTAAAAGTAAAGCATGACTAGCAGCATTATCATGGAGTGAAAGAAACAGGAGCTGATGGGAACCATTCTGTCATTTGTGTCCTAGAGGATGGCTGCTGGATTTTGCTATCACTTTTTCCCTGGATCACTTTTCTTTAGATCAGTGGATAGATGGGTAGAATAGGTAATTTATTTTCTTCTACTATTTCTTAACATCCTAGCAGACAATTAGATAATAAAAACTACTTTGTAATATTCCTCATAGAGTTTGAGGTAAACAAAAGAAAAAAAGCATAAACTCTTTTTCTTATAAGCAGATACAAGGGTTTGGTGCATAGCTCAATAGTTAAAGCTCTTGCTTAGAATGTGCAAGGCCCTGCTTTTAATTCCCCACTACCACATAAAAATTAGCCATGCGTGGCAGCACATACCTGTAATCTCAGCACTCTGGAGGCTGAGGCAAGGGCATTTCCCTGAGTTTGAGGCCAATTTGGACTACATAGTGAGTCCAGGACCAGAAAAAAAAAAAAAAAAGGATGAAAGAAAGAAAGATGACAAAAAATAATCGGATACTGAGAACCTATGTTTGGAGAATTATATCTCAAATAAAAATGATTTAGAGAATTCAGGTGACATATTTTTTCCCCAGTTGTCCCTGGTTCTGAGAAGCCTGGCGTCTGAGAAGTTGCAGCGCTGGCAGACCACAGTGCCTGGCACTCTGTCAGCATTCAGCGGACACATGCAGAATTATTGGGTGGAGTTTGACTATTCTTTTGTGAGTGCAAGCAAAAT
Organism: Ctenodactylus gundi; assembly: GCA_004027205.1. Classification (NCBI taxonomy): domain Eukaryota; kingdom Metazoa; phylum Chordata; class Mammalia; order Rodentia; family Ctenodactylidae; genus Ctenodactylus; species Ctenodactylus gundi. Next base: position 83,147 of record PVKB01004641.1, read on the forward strand.
TCAAATGCACCTGAAAATGCTCAGCATCTCCTGTGTGCCAAATGCATTGCTGTATTCACAGACTTATCTTCTTAGTGTATGCAGACCTACCGTAGTTGCCCAAATAGCCTATCATGAGAAGTAGGAAGTGGCAGGTATTTGTTGGTAACTGTCACAGCCAAAGTGATGAAAAATAATTTTCTGTGGCTTTCTAAATTAGGAAAAATAGTATGAAACTTTGGGTATCAAAATAAATTTAACTGAAAATATGGAATAAAAAGGATAACACTTATCTGTATGAAACAGCAAGTTTTGAAATCCAAAATGCACTCATCTGGAGTAAATAGGAGATTCTATGTATGAGCATGAAAAAGTCATGTTCAGTCCTATTCTGCCAGTGTTACAGTGGATGTTACACTGAAACACAGCAAAATTGGTTGGTAAAGTATGTAATTTTGCAATAATGTTATAATGGATCTTATTCATGAATAAATGGAAAGGAATGTTTGTAATTTATCAACAGTGATCTATGATTAAGGGCCTCATTATCACTAGGAAAGTGAATTTAATAAAGAAAATTATAATGAACACCAACAATATTCCATGAGACGTCCCTCAGGGAACCAAGATGTTTATTACCTCCAGGCCACATGTCAGTTTCTGCGATTTCCCCTCTTCCTCAACCCTGATGGGCACAGAAGCGGCCCAAGAGTTGGATTGGATTCAGCACCATCTACATTGGGCAACGTTTGTCTGATTCATAAACATGAACCCAAGGAGATTAGAAAAATGGGAAGTTGGCCTCAGAGGGTCCACACTGGGCATTTGTGAAGACAGGCACTCCTCCAGAAAGGCTGTGCTAGGCAAAAATTGCTTCCCTGAGAGAGCTTACTGTTTTCACTTTAACCAAGGCTAGCTAGCATGGAGTAAGTGAAAGGTTCCTGCAAAACTCATAAGCTTAAGTGAAAATGTTATCAATCCATTATTCTTTTCTTAAATAAATCCCCATGCCTTACCCATTTTTCTTGGAAATGTTGGCCAACACATCTGAGAAGAATTTGCATTTATTCTGCCTTCTGTTGCCACGTGGAAGGGGACCAAAACTGCCAATGTCCAGCTTCACCAAATGAGCTTGGAACCCACTTAGGCTTCCCCTCAGCTGGAGAGGCAGAGCAGTGCATGGGCCCTGCTGGCCCACTGCGGTCATGCTCATTCCATTTCGCCACGTCCTGGGTGAAGGCTGGCTGAGGCAGGCCGCCGTTGGTGCCATCCGGGGACCCGTTGTCTCCGCGTGTCAGCCTCCGTCCTGGCTCCTGAATGTTGCCCCTCATTCTTCGCGGGAGCCGACTCGTGCACTTGGCTTCTCAGCCACTTGGTGGTGCAGGGTGACTCATTTAAAATAAAACCCGTTAAAACGTAATGGCTGTGGAGTGGCTTTTAAGTGGATTGTCCTGGGCCAGATCTTTGAATCATGCTGACTCCTGTCTTGGTCTGTCTGGGGTCAGGGCTTGTGTTCTACTTTCCTTGTCTTTGAGGGGATGACGCAGAAATAGCCACGTACCGGTACACATATTTAGAGTAAAAGCCTACAGCTGTAGGTTTTGTCCAGTAACTGTAGAAAGAGGATTATAAGATACACTTTTTTCCTTTTTTATTGCTTTGGTAATATTTTATACACTTTTATATGCCATAATTTTTAAAAATATATACTTGCTGGTTTTCATTTGTAGAGCTCAGTGAGGCTTTTAACAGCTCTGTTGCCACCGCGCGGCCAGATCCTGCCCCCACTGCTGCCATCTGAATCTGATTTCTGCATCCTCACCCTCTTCTTTACCTTTTCCTTCCTGTTTCCTCCCATCCTGTACCTTTCACAAACTGCATTTGCCTCTGTCCACTTAAGCCTCTGTTTAGAGTTTCGCTTTAGTAAATAGAATCACAGACCACAGGAGTTTAGTAAGGCACCCATTCCAGTATAATCCACATGACGAAGCACTGGGTGTCAAAGGCAGGGGGGCAGAGTGGGGCGAAAGGGGGAGTAGACTGGTAGCAAGAAGTAAGCAGGAAGAAGTCCTTATGAGGGCAGATGCTCAGAAGCAAGAAGAGGCACTCCAAGACCTTACCCTCACTCGGAGTACAGCATGACGTCTGCAGCCACAGGGTTTCTCCGTAAGAGGCTCTACCCCCACCCTGGGGTGGTCGCCTGTCTCCTGGGACAGGCTGTGGCCCTGTGTGGATGGGAAACTCAGCTCCTCTCCTCAGCCTTAGATTTGGCTGCTGCTTGAATATGAATTGATGTCAGAAATACTTAGCAAGACTCAAAAGCCAAAGGCAGGCAGAACCAAATCCCACACTTCCAGCCAGATCGTGTGAATGAGCAGTTGTCTGTAGGAAGGAGGTCTGCAGATGCTGTTCCACAGGGGAAGTTGGGGAGGACTTTGAGAGCTGTGCTGTGTACCCCATGTGTGAGATACACTTCTGGTAGACAAAATGCCTCTCACAATCTGTGCATCAGAGGGCAAAAGGATGTCCATCTGGTCTAGGGAAGAGTGTTCTGTTTCCTATGATGCTGCTTTGTGCTAAAAGAACCTATCCAAATATGGCATCATAGATCCAAGTGCAAAGTCAAGTTATAGGGGTTCGTGTAAAACATTACCCTGAGCTGCTTTCAAGAAGTAAAGATGTGTTTATTGTTTAATCTTTATTTCACAGATGAGCCTGATGGCCTTTCAATGTATAATCCGCCCCCAGAATTCTAGTGTTGAATGATAAATGCTTGTGTATTCTCCTCATAAAAAAGTGAGTTACCAAATAAAGACAATGAGTTAACCTCTCAATTAGAACTTAAAAAATTAAGTCTGTTTTTTTTTTTCTTTCTTTTGTTTTATTGTTGTCCATGTGCTGTCCTCAGATGCTGGGCTTTTGAAACTTACTCTACACTTGCCTTCTTGACATTCCCCCAAACACCTCATTGCACCAGCTACCAAGTACCTTTGCCAACATGCTGGCCAATGGTCACAGCATCACTGAGTCATGCTTCACATCATCCTTTTTTTGGCTGATGGGTGCAGCACATGGGTTGTCCAAAGCTCTTCCAAGTCAAGTAACCCCAGCATTCATGGGATCGGACTGACTTCCTTAGGTCAGTTTCCATCAGGGGACACTGTTTGACCAGACCTGTGATACTAGCTTTGAAATTCCACACTTTCTAATTTCTTCTCGTGAAAGGCCTATGTTTAGTAAAAGACTAATGGTAGGAAACAGGGAGATAGATTTCGTGAAAGGGAAAAGGCGATGTTGGTCACGGGGTCAATGGGGGTAAGGGAAGGGAAGTGAGAAGGACCCAGATGAGGTATGTGTGTGCTCCAGCTCGTCCAGTTGAATGTAATTACTATGCATCACAAATACATACTAATGAAAAGAATAATTTTGGAATAAAATCAGTAAAGGCCTGTATTTAGAAATATTCCCTGCTCTTCAGAAGTCTGCCTAGGAAATAGTTACTATGCTAGTTTGTGGGGACACCAGTGGTTTAATACTGTAGGCTTCCAGCTTGCTTCCTGCAGGCCATCCACTAAGAAGTGACCCCTAGTGGTGATGAGGTGCAATGCATGATGTCCCTTCCTCCTCCCCACCACACCCAAGCCAGTGGGCTGCCTCCGCAGTGTTCCTAGGCAGTGACTCTGCTGGGTGGCCACGCATTTTGGACAGAGTCCACTTTGCCCTGGGTGATCTGGTTGTGTTATAACAATGTTGTTATCAGATCATTAATAAGAACCTAAAATCACTGTGACCCCCTGTACAAGTGATCTCTATCAGTCCTTCCTTGTGTTTCCATAGGGTATTCTACCATGAGTTTTTACTCAGTTAAGGTTGTACAGTATACTTAATTTTCGCTAATGTCTATTCACATCATTTTATAAACGTTGTCTTTTTTTAAAAAAATCCATTAATATAACAGCAACATTAATAGAGTACTTTATGGCTTTTTCACACATAACACCTCTCCAGTGTTATACAATTAAGTTATATGCTTTATTTTGGTTTTGCATTTTTAAGTAATGTTGCCGTAAAGCTCTTTGTATATAGGTCTTTGTCATATACTATCTCTAGGGACAGTTTTCTAAGCATACAACTAATGGGTCAAAGGTTGTAAACATTTTGGAGGCACCTCATTCATATGCTCAATTCCAAATCAGACTCAGCTGCTAAACCTGCCCCGCTTACGCAACACGCAGTGCTGCACATCTAAATAGCTCCTGTGCCTCTGATCGTTGTTCTTTGTCACGAACAGACATAAATCACATGAAAGCCAGCAGAATATTGTTAGTGTCATATTGTTGTATTGTATTACTTAGCTGTGTTAGTGAGCAGCTCCTCTGTGCCACTGGAATTCAGCTCTTAGGGGGCATGCATGGCTCAGTTTTCCAAACTCTCAGGACTCCACAGCCCAACACAGAATTTGGACTTCCCTTGATACTCTTTCTTTAAAGTTGTGAAGGGACGAACATGATAATTTGTCCCGAAATACTGCTTTGTTGCCCTGTGATTTAGCTCAGATGGAACACACACACACACACACACACACACACACACACACACACACACACAATGTTGGCAGAGACAGCTAGCAGTAATGATCAGAAGTATACAGGTATCATAGAGGCAAGCATTTGCAATGTGCTAAAAAAAAAGTGATTAAAATTTCCCAGTATGTTGACAGTTTCCTACCTGGGTCTTTCAGCATCCGCATCTGCCCCGTCGGATGTGGGTATTATAACAACATTGCTGTTATAAATCATTCAGAGCAATGCTTGGTCTCAAATGGCTCTGAAATCACTGCTTCCCTAGCAGACCTTAGCCTGCCGTGCTATTTTGTACAAAGGAAATGATTTGCTTGGGATTAAGCTAAAAAACCTGCTGATCTTAGCATCAACCTCGGGGCATTCTGAGTCTTAGGTGCGTGTGTTCATCTCAAGGCAGGCAGCCTTCCTTGTCACCTCATCGCTGCCCTCTTTCCAGACTTCTGATGAATTGAGTTCATTGCCTTTGAGCTGAACCAACCAAGAACATCATTTTGAAATACCCAAAAGCTATTAGTTTATCAAATTATACCTCAGGCCACGTAAGCTGTGGTAATGACATTCCTGTTCTGAGCTGATGGATCGGGTTGTTTACTTGTTTACTGTGGGTCAAAAGCGGTGTGATTCTTGACATTCAAGTGCTTCTTTCCTAAACATAATGTATAACTATAACTTCACATAAAGCACACACTCACACACACACTTTCTTCCTGTCAAATGTAAGCCAAGCAATAGCAGGCATTGTGTTGCAGGCCCCAGCTCATTAAACACGTTCACGTGTGTTCTCTTACTTGTGCCTCACATTTATGTCCTGAAATTGATATTTTTAAATTTTAATACATGAGGAAAGGCAACTTAATGCCAGCACTAATGTAGTTGTTTATTTGTTTGGTTTTATTTTACTTGTTTTATTCTTAAATTACCTGAGAATTCTAGAGTCATATAAATTGGATACTTTTTTAAATTAAAAAAACACAGGAAAACCAGAGACTTCAAGAAGGGCAACACCCTTTAGTGAGGTTTCTTCAGTTCCCAGCATTACTGGTCAACAGGATCTGAGCTTCCCAAAAACCTAAATGAAAGAGGAAAGAAGTCACTTATAAAATTCTGCTGTCTTCATATTAAAAAGTGACAAGATCCAAGTCCCACCTGAGGCCAATTAGCCACAGCTCAGGTGATAGTATCTGACACCAGATGATTCTAATATACAGCCAAGATTGAAAACCACCGCCTGTGAACAAGTCCCTCACAAGGCAGTATCTTTACTCCTACTTCAGCAATAAATCCAAAAACTTTGGTTTGTCCCCACTGTCCACCTGTATGTGGAGTAGAGCGTGGAGGATGGATTTGATATTTTCTCTGAGGTAGGAACAAGGGAGAGGCAAGGGTTCTAGAATTAGGTGAGCTGGGCATTACTCCCAAGAATGGAACTTTGATTAGAGTGAAAAGTAATGTGGAGACTGCAGAGTGGAAAATTGTCCTCAGTGAACCAGGAGCCAAGGGGAGGCTGCTCAGAGCTATCCGCCCCAGTGGTCCACGATGCTGGCGAGAGGTCTGAAGAAATCTGAAACAGGTGCATCTCACGCCTCCCTGCCTCCTACTTGTTTCTGATTCGTGATAATGTGATGTGGGTGGGGAGGGGCTCACCCCTCCCTGAAAAATTAGGCATTTTGATCACACATGCAGAAAAAAATAACAGCACTATGGACGAGCTTGCAGTTGTGCCTTTTCTCCAACCTAAGGCTGGAAAATATCTGTCTCACTCACTATGCCAGGGAGTTGTCCCCAAGCTGAAGGCTTCTGGAAGATCACAGCTGAATATTCCTTTATCATTGCACCAGGAGTTCCTACAAAATAACCTGGCAATAGTGAATGTTTCAGCAGGTAACAAGATTGAAGCTTTAGTAGTTATGGTTTTGAAATTGTGCACATACTCAGGCAAGATTAAATTGGATCTCTCAATTTCACAAGAGTAGGCAGGGGAAAACAGAGTACCAAATTTCCACCAGTTTGACAAGAAGAAAGCAATTTCTGTCACACACAGCTGCATCTGCAGCATTCATGAATTACTGAAGTCCAAAACTCTGGCTCCCTCCCTTGTTTTTCCCTCATGTTAAAACTGTCTCAGGTTTTTCTTATACTTAGGCAAAAGTGAGAGACTGTAGTTCAGGAGAAACCCAAATAATGAGTTGGTCAAAAGAATGGAAGAGGCATGGGAAAATTTTTGTGTAAGTCTGAACTTTGAATGATCTTGGCTTACATTTTACCCACTTCCAGTACCTCATAACTTTAAGCACATTGCTTAAAATTTTGACACCAAATGCCATAAAATGGGAATAGTCTTATTGTTCAAGCATTGATATTGGAAGAAAACAGTGAGTGTATATTTCCTTGTGCCTTGTGTTTCCTTGGTAGTGTGCCAGGGACATAGTAAGTACTTGATATGTGAGTACTACATTGGGAATCACGAGTCTCAATAAAAAAGAAAAATTAAGTCCTCTAATACAGAACAGAAGACAGTTTTGCCCTAAAGAACATTTTTCGGGAAGAAACTTGATTGTCATGACTGTGGTGGTTGTAGAGAATCAGGGACACTGCTAAACCTCTAACGATGCCCACCAAGAGTTGTGTAGCCCAAATATCGTAGCGCTTATTTCTGATTCGTGATTCTGTGATGTGGGTGGGGAGGGGCTCAAGAAGCCTTGTCCAAATTCTCTTTGAGACAGGTAACAAGTTTTAGTGGAAAGAAAAACACATGGAGTCCTTTGTGCCCTGACCATGGAAGCAGGCTCTGTGAGACCCAGAGGCAGTTCTGGTGGAGCAGGGAGGGTCCAGAAGCTTGGGTTTGCACCTGGGAGCACCTCTGTCGAGGCCAGCTTGTGGACCGCTGTGCTTTGCGGAGGATGCAGTGCGAGCAGCAACTGCTGGGCTCACACAGTGAGTCAGCCCTGACCCTGGCCCAGGTGTCCTCCCGGGTAAATCTTTCATTCTTAGTGTCCAAGACACTGCGTTAAACCAGTTAATGACAAGTTCCTGGGAACATATTAAAATGCAAAGCTCTGGCTCCATGTGGTAGAAATTCTGCATCAGGGCTCAGGAGAGGACCCTGGGAATCATAGTTACACACATTGCCTTGGAGGTTCTGAAGCACATGTTCAGCAGGGTTTAGACCCTCACAGATTCCATTACTCTGATATGTAGGGAAGCCATGAGAGGGAGAGACGTGACAGAAAACCTGTCAGACACAGCTGGTGGTCAAAGCTCACCTCGCACCACTTAACACCTTGTGTAGTTCTGAGGTCACCGGGTTAATTTTGGATTTCCATTTTCACTATTTCTACCAACACTGCTTCTCTTCTTATCATTAATAACAATAACACAAAATTTCAAGGTTCATACCATGTTGAAGATTACAATTAAACAATCTTGAGCACCATCCAAACTATTTGTTCCCACTTCTTTGGGATTCTGGGATGAGGCCAGCTTTCCTCCAGCCCCAAGTTTCTGCTTCCTTGGGTCATCCTGTGACTTTCCCTGGTGACTAAGACCATGTGTTTTCACTATCGGTACAGCTTCCATGCACAACTCTGCATATAAAATATACTTTACTAAAAATTTAGGTGCTTGAAGGACTTACAACAGAAATAACTTTAACAATGACTCGTGTATTCTCTCCATAACAATTCTCTCTGCTGTTCTGCAGCTCGGACTGAAAGTAGTTTCTGCCAGATTGCTGGGTTCTGGCTTCCAGCCCCTTTCTCCTCACCCTAGCTGGCAAAGGAATTAATAAATAAATATTTATAAATATATACAAAATATATGTGTGTGTGTCTACGTATTCCTATATAAATAAGTATGTATACATGTGTGGGAACACCTATACCCACATGTATAAAATGTCAATTTTTTGTAGAACTGCTTATCCCTCTCTTTACACTTTGGTTCTCTCTTCTTCCTGATCCTCCCCTTGATCCCTCATAACTAATTAAACTGTTGTGTGAATAGTTAACCCCATTCTCACTGAAAATTTATTGCCAGCTACTGGAAAATGCAGAGACCCCGGTAACTTTGTATTTGGGCAGACCCACAATTCCTCAGTGCTCTCCTACCCCTTGATTCCTCTGGTTCTCCCTGGAACATTCTGGTGTAATTGTTATTTCCCTCATTTTTAAAGTGAAGACCTAGTTAATGGCTTGAGGTCCAATAGCAAGAAAAATCTATGGTGACAAAGCAGGGACAAAGCCCTATTCCTCTATTCTGAAAGCAGAACTTGCCCCTGTAGGTACAAGGTCTCCGCTGTGCATGCACATGAGATCATCTGGGTGCTCTTAACAGACCTCTTCCACCCTGTGTAGGGCAGACAGGATCTGGGGTAACCCCCAGAAAAATGCGTATGTAGGAAGCTTCCCCGGTGATGCCAACGTGCAGCCTGTCCAGGTGTGTCGGTCACCAAACAGTGCCAACTCACTAATCAAGAGAACTGAACACAATCAAGCAGGCAGGAAAAGCTCAACTCTTGCCTTATGTGGACCTTACATAACCTCTCTAAACCTTCTCCTAAAGGTTACCTTTAGACCCAAACTTTTGGATCATTTGCTAACATTCTACATGAAATGTCATCTGTCCAACAAAGTTTACCCACAATCCTGCCTTTCCTTATCCTCTTCTTCCTCTTCACAGGCACAAAGAAGCGTTCTCATGGCTCCCCAGCCCCCAGCACTAACTCCACAAGTCACTTCACCTTGCCAGGTGGGTAAATGGCTTTGTCCCAGCTCTCTTGCTGACCAGAAAATGCAAAGGGCAGGTTTCTTTGGTGTAATCACTGGGCCACTGACTCACCTGGCGCTCTTCTCCTCATCAGAGGGCTTTGTCTCTGTCATCCACTTGTGTGAGTTTCCCCTGGAACGGGTAATCACATTCCTGTCGTTGATTCGGTCTCTTCCACTCACCGATGAAACTAACTAGATTTTGCTCTTTCTTGATACTGACCTGGACAACCATGGAGTTTGAGGAAGGCGACATGAGTTCAAGTGCAGCTCTGCCACATGCAAATGCTGCACCTTTGCATCTTCTCCATGTTCTTGGAATGTTGGTTTTCTCACCTACCTCATCCATCCGACATGCATTAGAAGCAATGCTTGTAAATTTTCCACAGCAATAACGGTGTGTCATAGCTGATTTCTTCTGCCAAGAAATACAGAAGTACTTATGATCTGGGTCCTGTCTAGCACATACTAGGGTGTGTTTAAGTACAAATCTGTGAAGTTCATTGGTCATGACAGGTTGATACATGGGGCACTATTGGTCATTCCATGTCCAGGGATGGGCTCACACTCTCCTCTATGACTTAATTGTAGAGAAACTTGGGGAAAATTCTGTTTGGATTATGGAGTAATTAGAAAGGTAAATGTGGCTGTTGTAGAAAAAAAGATAGTAGAAAATTAAGGGAAGAAGATGTTGTCAATCATGCCATACTTCAGAGTAAAGAGATTATCTTTTTATAGTCCTTTAAATTTTTAAAAATTCAAATTACAATTTATGTAGAATGTTGTTCCCTGCCTTTGGAAATTTGCCCTCATATTAGAAGATTTTCTTCCCATCTCAGTAAATTAATAAATATTTAAATAACTGACCAATGTTTCTTTGATTGCACCTCAGTTTATTTATATGTTCATTAATAATTCGCATTTGTTGCATTTTTGTTGTCATAAGCAGTGCTAGGTTCTTGTACATAAGCCTTATTAATTTAAAGATATGGGTTATGACAGATTTCTCTAGATAGGATTATTGGCTCAAGAATATGTACACAATTAGGTTCTTGATCCATTGTTGTTAAAATGATTTTCAGAAAGGTCGTATTAATTTACACCTTTAGTGGGAATTTTTCCATTTAACTATCCCCTCACTGATGCTGAATATTATTTTTATGTTTCTTCTTTGATAAGGAAAATGACATATAAACCTTATTTGATTTGACCTTATCCCTTAAAAATTATTGTTTGATGCTTTATTTTTGGTAATTGCCACATTTTATCCATTTTGAGAGGCACAACATCTTTCATTTTAGTCCTTCTGAAATGAAGGTATTTTGAAACACGTGTGATAATTCAGTCAGCAGATCTATCTTGTTGCTTCTATATGAAATAGTTCACGTTACGATTAGCAGCATTGAAAGTGTGCAGGTGCCCTCATGTATATGGCACTGGGGAATCCAGTCCACGGCCCTTCATGCTGAGCTAAAACCCTAGCTAAAACCCCCTTTTTGATTTTGAGACAGGGTCTTGTTAAGTCCTTAAATTGCCCACACTGGGCTCAAACTTGCAACCTTCCTGCCTCAGCTTACCTGCATCACCTTTCTGTAGCTTTTTTGCCTGTCTAAAACTTGGATTAGTGAGTGTCTGCTGAGTAGCTTTAGAGTTTTCTTGCCTCTGTGGCTACCTGAAACTGATTTCTTTTGGCTTCCCTTAGCTAAATTCTCTTTGCAGCCCTCTTCAAAGCACCTGGGTGGAATTAATGTTGTGTCACAGGGATTGGCTTAAGAGTGCCTTTCCCTGTGGCATTTTCCTCAGTAGAGACCATCATATTCCTTGGTGACCCCAGGGGCACCAAGCACGGGGCCATGTGTCAGATACTCATCCGTGTTTTATGAGGCTGGGTATGTCAGTGGGTGAGCAAGCGTGCTCCAGTTTAATGTTTGACTACATAGAAAGGAATCATGTTTAAAGAAAGACTCATTTTAAAGTTTGCATCTGCCCCAGTGCTGCTAACTTGCTTTTTAGTACCAAGTGGGCCCGTGCCCTGCAGTGTCTAGAAGCCGCTGTCATTGTGTCCCTGCTGTGGTGACTGTGTTCTTAGGACACAGAGCATTAGGAGGCACTCAGTTACACCAAACAGCTCCACTGGGACGTGATGGCATGTCCCGTGAGGTCATCTCCTTCCTCAAGTCAGGTGGGACCTCTGAGGTCATTCTGGTCATCTGCAGGGACATTTAGAGCTGATGTGCTTCTCACTCTGGCGGGCTCCCAGTGTTCCTGAGTCCGTTGGGACCACGTTGTCACAAGCCTTAGTTTGGCAGTCTAAACTGGACCAAGCTGGTGTCACAGGCTTCAGGTCCAACCTGTCCCCCAAGCCTGTGAGGCAGAGTGGGAAGCCCTCTGAACACCACACAGTAGGTGTACTTTGTCCAGCAGGAGCCCTCTGCCACCCTGCTGACAGTGGCCTGCTCTCACTCTCCATCTTCCCTCAGGGGGCGCACACATTGCCCGCTTTACATTCAAATGCCTCTGAGGTGGGGAGGGAGATATCCAGCCATGGGCTGCATAAGGCCTGAGAAATCATTTGATTCTGCTTGGCCTAGACCTCACCACAGAGAAGCAGTTTCAGCCTTCACAATAAGAATGAGTTAACTGAGTAATTAAATGTCTTACTAAATATAGCAGGATAATTTTCAATTAATAATTGTATATGGCCCGTAAATAGTATCACAAATATTCAAATAGCACTTGATATAAAAAATGTTCCCCACCCTGTTTCTAGGCTCCTTCCCAGGCATCCACTGACACCCACTGACCCCTTCACCTTGAGGGGCTTTCATTGGTATCACGGCTATGCAAGATACAATTCTTAACTACCGTCAATAAGTACCAGTTAAAAAAGAAAAACTTTTGATAGTGTGGTGGTTTGGATTTGGAGTGTCCCTCAAAAGCCTTGTGTTCCTCTGGGTACTGTGTAGGATTGGGAGGTGGGGCCTGGTTGGAAGGGGCAGAGGTGTGGGCTTGGAGAGGTGTGAGCTGGTTCCGCCCTTCCTCCCAGTCAGTCTCTCTCAGCACCATTATCTTGTGAAGATCCCTGACACTGGAGCTCTGGCTCTTGCCCTGTACCCACGCTAGGCCTGCCATATGCATCCATTATTTTCCAGTGCCCACCTGTAAATGAACTGTGACTTCTGAAACTGTAAGCTACAATAAATCTTTCCTCCCTACTGAGTCACAGTGACGAAAAAGCAACTAAGACAGATAATACAGTCTGTTAACTGGACCTAATGGGAGATTTAGGTATTGTTTTCCCCAGTGCCGTCCACATGGCCAGATCGAGCGTCATCAGATCAATCCACCATAGGCTAATAAGTCCAGCCATGAAGAGATGGAAATGTCCCCTGTGGGTCTTGGCCATAATGGCCAGGAAGCTCATTCTGTGACATATACCCATGTCCTGCAAAGACATCAGGGTAAGCAAGGCAGAACAATAAACTCAAAAAATGTTCTAGAAAGCAAGGCTAGAGACCAAGAACCCTGGGAATCAGAAACAAAAGGAACCTCTACACAGAGCCTGACCAACTTCACAGGGCTGAAATCAAGGGATGTCTGTGCTCTGGTTCCTGAGCAGTAGTCTCAGGCAAGAGCAGAAGGGACTGAGTGTGCTCCAGGGACGTAGTCTAAGTAGCGACACCGAAACACTGTTGCTGGCCACCCTCGTTATGTGAACTGAAGACTGCCCAGACAGATGAAGAGTGGTTGTTAGAGGCTGGTGAGAGTAGAGGACCTCTGGGTTTTCAAAGGCATGGACTTCCTTTGAGAGATGATTCAAGTGCTCTCAGGTTAGGTATGGTGATAACTGCACCATTCATGTAAAAACTACTAAAAACTACTGAACGGTATACCTCAGATGGTCAGTTTTGTGATATATGAATGTAAAAAATAAAAGAGCATGGAAGATAAATCAATGACTATATTTTTCAATAGGAGAGTAGTTTTATTGGTCAGGGTTCTAAGAGAGGCAGAGTGAATAGACTTTACAAAGGGAATGTCTTTGGAGTGCTTACAAAGTTTGAAAAGTCAGATAGTCCAAATCCACTGTGCACATGTGGGAGAGCTGGAAGGTCCAGTAGCCACTCTGGCTGTGCCACAAGGACACCTGTCTGAGACTGCAGGACAGCCCGTGCAAGCCTGCTGTGGATGGTTGTCCGAAAGAGAGAGAGAGAGAGAGAGAGAGACTGATATGAGTCTACTATGGAGATCTGCAAAGTGTAGACCCGAGCAAGCCAGGAGCGAACTGAAGTCTGTCTTGGCTCAAGGCTTTTTTTAGGAAGAGGCTACAACAAGTGTATTTTCTTCCCTCCTTTTCTCGGTTCAAGCTGCCAGTTAGGTGCCCCTCCCCCACTTTCTGGCCCGCAAGTAAGCAGCACACACCTGAAAGCTCTTCCTGGACACTCCCCAGTTGCACCAAGTCCACACAGTTTCTCCAAAGGCCACGGTAGGGTATGGTGAAAGCAGTGGGAAAGCAATATCTCAACAAATAGCTCTATTTTCTTAGAAGTGAAGAAAGTTTCAAATTCTTAGAGGGAAAATGCACCTTAATTGCCAGATGTAAATAAAAACAAATGTATAATTTAAGAAATTGTGGGAGATTACAATATACCGCAGTTGAAAAAAATCTTTAATGCTGCAAAAAGCTGGTATGGCCAGAGAATCTGCACCTAATCAAATGGCAGTCAGCTTAGGACAAAATTTGTATTTAAAACAAAAGGTACCAGCGGCAGTATAAACGTATCTTCTGTGTGCTGAGGGGAAAATAAGTAATATTAGTGCTTAAAATAGCTGAAGTATCAGTTACAAGTGAAGGCAAAGTAAAAATATTTTCAAGTATGTAACCATAGAATTTACTACTCACAGACTTTCACTTACAAGTGTGTGTGTGTGTGTGTGTGTGTGTGTGTGTGTGTGTGTGTGTGTGTGTACTTGAAGAAGAAAAGTGGTGCAAAGCAAAGATGTGAGATAACAAGAATTAACGGTGATTTTGAGACAGAGTCTTGCTATCAAGTTGCCCAAACTGGGGCTCAAATGTACAGTCCTCCTGCCTCAGTCACCTGTACCATCAAATTTTAAAAAGGCTGAAATGTTGCTCAGTGCAAAGGCTCTGGCTCGATCCCCAACTCAAAAAATAAAAAGAAAATTAATGATGAGAACATATTGACAAATTTGAGTAACTAGTAATCATAAAAATAATGTTAAAACTTAAAATAGATAAAAATAATATTAGGTTTTGTATTAAAATAGGAAAAAGAGGTTAGATGTGGAAGGAGTAGCACAATATAGCATTAAAAAGTGCTGAGATCCAGCTTTTGTCTTTCGACAGAGCTTCCTGATTCTATAACTTTTTGACACAAAAGATGAGCAGCAAGATATTGAAAATGTAATCTGTAGCAGTTATGTGAACTCAATGTTGCATGCCTTCTATTCATAGATTGAAATCTAATCCGTGGTATTATTATATTTGGAGGTGACCGTGATCGCCCTGGTAAGGTTGATTAGTGCTCTTACTGAAGAGGCTCCAGGGTTGGGAACTTACTTAGAGCACTTGCCTAGTCCCTCCCAGGGTGCAATTGCCCAGCACCGCGTAAGCTGGATGTGGTGGCTCATTCCTGTGATCGTGGCACTCTGGAGCCTGGGGTGGAAGGATTGACGTATGTGCAAAGTCAGTCTGGGCTGCACAGTGAGTTCAATACCAGCTTAGAGTACAAAGCAAGACTCCCTCTCTCATAAAAAATTAAAAAAGCCTCCAAAGCTGATAGTGCATAAATAGGAAGAGGAGGCCTCTCGCAGGAACCCAAGCATGCTCCTTCATCCTAGACTCCCAGCCTCAGGACTGTGACAAATCTGTTACTTAAAAATCTACCCAGTCGTGAAATTTTGTTATGGCAGCCCAAGCTGAGTACAAGCATGGAAATCAACAAATTAACAGCGAAAAGAATATAGAGAATATGTCAACTTAGTCAAAGGCAGAAAAGGGGACTAGTGTAAAACAATATTAGGTGTAGAGGTAGGTGCTCAAATATCAGTTAATTTCAAGTAGTTTAAATTTGCTTTAATGTATAGATTATCTGATTAGATAAGAACAATAGAGCTCTGTACTGCTTTTAAGACATAGACCTTTTTTAAAACTTAAAGATTTGCTAGTGTAGTACAAAAAAATTTTCATGCAAAATGACATGGGGCACGACATTAATCGCCCCCTAGTGGTGTTGTTTTCCATTGTTCTGCTATTGTGGAGATTAATGTACGTTGAACAAGTAAAGCAAATTGCAACCAAGTACACAACAATATAATTTATGTATGAAAACATCCAAAATAATACGTATTTTGTGGATGCAAATGTAGCAATCTAATATATATAGACTAACCTAATATATGTACAGAATCTAATGTGTGTGTGTGTGTCTGTGTGTCTGTGTGTGTGTGTCTGTGTGTGTGTCTCTGTGTGTGTGTGTGTCTCTCTGTGTGTGTGTCTGTGTGTATGTGTGTGTGTGTCTGTGTGTGTGTGTGTACAGAACAATCAATACTGAGCTCTGGATGATAGATTCAGGAGAGAAATGTAATTATTGTAAGAGGAGGAGATTGAGTAATTCAACCCTTGTGTTATTTGATCCTTTAAAAATATTTTTGGGCAAATATGGAAAATATTAAAGCTTGATGGAGCCGTATCAAGAGTATAAATATTTGTGGTGTTAGTGATTATTCTTTCCTTTATGCTTAACATCTTTAAAATCTTTTCAATCAAAGAATTCTTAAGGGAGGAATCTGTGGCCATTTTCCTAAGCAATTTTGTTTGGTTTCAACCATGTCAGTGATTTAGCATTCACATCTTCAAGGCATTCAGCATACTCTGTTTCTAACCTGTTGGTGTAGATAGTGTTGGGATACAGATGTTGGGTGTGAGGAGCGCTGCAAGTAACACGGCCCATTCTGCCCCATCTGGACCAGGGTTCACTCCACCTAAAACCTGATTGCACAGTTTCTGACATTACAGTGTCATCCTGGACCTCCGGTGCCAGAAAGCTGCTCTGGGGACATCGTGACTCTTGTATAGGAAAGTAATTGTGCCCGCAGCCATCTTTTTTTCCTAGAGCCCATTTCATCTATTGTCTCATGGGACTTGTAAACCCAGTCGAGCTGCAGGTGGGCCATCCATGAGGGGAGCCAGGGCAAGCCTGGCTCTCGGAGAGCAGTAGCCCAGAGCTTCACGACCACTAACAGTCATGACTGCTAGTGATACTGACTAGTCTGTTACGTCTGAGCAAATCCCAAGTACCTCGCTTGGCTGAAGCAACAGCAGATTACCAAGGTACAGTACCACAGTGCTTTGTTGATGCAGACCCAGCCCATTGCGCCCCCTGCTGGTTCAGTAGTCTTCGCAGTAGATGCAGTTCTGCTTCAGATTCCTCTGCGTGCTGTAGAAACAGTTTGTGTGTTAGATGCCAACTGGCTGATAGTGACCTTGTGTATCCTGTTTTAGGGGACTACGGATAAAACGTCTATCCAGAAGTTTCTACAGAGGAGACTCGATCATCTCAGAGGTCTGAAGAAGACATTTTAGAAATCTCATGCTTCTTTTACCAAACAAAAATTACATGTTGTGTAATAAGTTATTACTTATCCCCAAAAATGGTGATTTCTGAGCTCTCTAAGTATTATATGGGTTTTTAACAAGTATTTTTATATATATTGCATACCTACAAACATGAGGGACAGTGCTAGGTTCTTAATCTTCACAACTCTGAGGAAGGTATTATTATCACCATGTCATAGATTAGGAAACTCAGGCACAGACAGATACAGACTTGCCCATAGTTATCGGGAGGCAAGTCTGTGCTCTTTCCTATGACATTCATTGCCAGTGAGTACAGATTGATGCTAAACTGTCCACTTGCAGAACTGACTTTTCCTCACACTGTTCTGCCTGGAAATCAGACCGACTCCCCATCTCCTGGGGTCAGGCACAGGGCTGAGGTCTGGAGGCACCCTGCACTGTATTTTAAGTGAGGACTTGAGGGGCAGATCTCTTTTCAGCTGTCTTTTACCTTGAGTTCAGCTTTAGAGATGACAGCTGTCACTTACTAGAGACGGAACCATAACGTGTTTATTTGTGCCTTGATCTAGCACTTCAGAGCTTCCTTACTCTAAAGAAGTTTATGTTACAGGTTTATTATGAAATCAGTCTCTGATAAATTAGTGTGGACAAAGGACACATAATAATATGGGAAAATGTTCCTACTGATGAGAAAAAATTAAGTGGAAGACTTAGCTTGTATAATATCCAAAAAATATTTCTCCATCAAAGCAGCATGAATCATGTCCTTTGTAAAGGGGATGACAAACAAAAATGAAAACAAATAATGAAACCAAAAGTAACCAGCTTCGTATTTCTTCCTCCTTTATTAAATCACGGAGCACTTGACAGGTAACCATTGTTTGAATTAGAAAAGCATTAAGTTTTCAGCCTTACCTAATTGCTTCTCCCCTTTCACCAGTTTTTCAAGGGAAGGAGGGCTTGGAAACTCCGCTGCAGTACCTCTGCATATCGTAGTGGGATCTGCAGAGGCGAGCCAGACTGTAGCATTTGTATCAAACAAAGATTTGCTCAGGCCCAAACTGGAGGGAAAATGGACAACAAATATGGGTATCAAGGCATTGCGAAGGCAAAGCAGAAACATCAGCTTCTATAGATCTGACGATTGTGGTATATGTTCTAAGTGAGTCAGGAGTTCTTTAAATGAGAGATATGTGAAGGTTACTGAGTGTGAAGTCGAGGAGTTTCTGCACTCATATTTCTAGCACCAGCTATCATCAGGGCTGTGACTGAGCTCTGAGAAGGCAAGCACATGCTCTTTCTATCCTCAGCAAGTTAATACGTGAGATTGAATTAGCTGTCAATGGCATGAAGCACGAAGAGCTGCCTAAAAGACCAAGGAGTTGGCTTCAGAATGGCTTCTCTGAAAAAGACTCAGTGAATGGTTCTGCCTTAGCGCAATTAGTGCAGCGAGTCTTAAAGATACAAAGTGCCCTCGTCATTTCTCTAATTTCCTTGTTTCCCTAACTCCATCAAGATTAGAATCCATGGGCTGGAGGCATGGCTCAGCTAAGTACCCTAGTTCCACATAAGCTGGGTGTGATGGTGCACACACCTGTAACCCCAGCACTGAGGAGGCTGAGGCAGGAGGATTAACTTGAGTCTAAGGCCAGCCTGGGCTACAGAGCAAGACCCTGTTTCAAAAAAAAAAAAAAAAATTAGAATCCAGAGCCCTGAGCTCTTCCACCCTGGTTAGTTGTCTAAGTCACACTTCCTGTTGAGCTGTCCTTTCCTCATTTATACTCATGGTGACACTTTGCACAAAGCCGCTGAATGAACCCCATTTTTACATTGCTTGCAGAGTCCAAAGTGGGGGTTAGATGGTTTTCTGTGCTTAGAATGGCACATGGTTTCAGCAAGTGATTCCCTTGGGTAGTTGAATGGAAATGCATATACTTTCCTGTAAATGTGCATTTTGTAAGAGTCTTTTATGAATCATGGCGGGGCGTTCTTGGCAAATATTCACAAATAAATTCATTAAGTTAATCTCTTCATTGTGTGGCAAAATCTTTCATGTGCATTTGGGTGACTTTCTATACTATCATAACAAGACTCACCAGAGGGGCTGGAGGAATAAATAGCACAGTGGTTACAGCACTGCCTAACAAGCACATGGCCTTGGGTTCAATTCCCCAGCACCACATAAGCTGGGCGTGGTGGCTCATCCCTGTAACTTCAGCACCTGGGAGACTGAGACAGGAGGATTGCTTGAGTTTGAGGCCAGGCTGGACTACATATTGAGTTCAAGACCAGCCTGGAGTACAGAAACTCATCCTCACCAGAGAGGGCCCCCATCCAAAGACACTAAGCTGGCCTTTCATCTTCTTGGGCTATGGAAGCGCCTGTTCTGCCCAGGGAACTGTGCAAAGAACCACACACACAGTTTCTCCTTTCTTTCCCTTGTAAAATCCTTACGATAGTCATGCAAGGTAGTTACTGCTCTTTCCCAAAAAGTAATGAAAAAAGCAAACTCCAAAGTGCCTTGACAGATTAACAGTTTTCTTAGAATCTCACAACCGTAATAGATTAGTCGCATTCTGTGTGGTTCCAAGCCCACACCCCTCTTATACCTCCCTTTTCCCAAAGAGACTTTCATGGCTTGGTTTTTGTCACAGATTGTAGCACATGGCCAGGGACTGGTAAGTGCCAAGCAGGACAGACAGGAGCAGGTCTGCGTGTGCTCACAGGTTCTCCAAGCATTTCCGTAACCGTCAATACAGCCATATGCTGCTTTACCATGGGATATATCCCGAGGTGTGGGTCATTAGTTGAGTTACTTATTAAGCATCATACAGTATACTTTCAGAACCTTGGTGGCATAGCCTGCCCGAAACAGCCTGATGATGAGGCCACCCCAGGGTTCCTGAAGAAAAAACCATATGAAATTTATGGCGGTGCACTCATGCCTGGCTCTGCTATTGTGGTCAGATCATGATTGGTGAATCATGAAGAGAAGAAAAACAATGAATGCATACAACAGCACCATATTAAATGTCCCTTTCTCCCAACTTCAAGTGACAGTGACAGCAGGCATAAACAAATTTCCACGCCCTCAGCTGGAGTTCAGCTCTATTTGCAGGGGCCCAATGGACTAAGGAGAGTTTTTGTTCTGAGGATTAGAACCCCAGCAAGTGGTAAGTGTTTCTTCATGCTGAGAATTGGGAAATTCAGTTATACTTTGGCTGGGTTCACGCTGAGTCACAAAAAGAGAATGACTGTAGAAAGGGACTGTGACTCATTGGGCCAGAAGTCAGCTAGCCCAGACCTCCCAGTGCCTGCTTTGGCTCTGAAGTCCTCTCCTGACTGCTCCGTTCTCCTTGGAAGAAGGACTGCTTTGACATAGGGTATTTGGTACAATAATCCCTTGTTTACCCCAAGACACAGAATTAGCATTCTGAGATCTTAAGGTACTTCAGATCTATGTTATTGTGGGGAAATCTTGTTATGTTGCCACCAACTGTTTTCCAGTTGTCTACTGCTAGGGCTACTCAAAAGGTGAGGTTGGCCTGTGCATAAATGAGTTTGTAGTAGTAGTAGTAGTAGTAGTAGTAGTAGTAGTAGTAGTAGTAGTCATAGTAGTAGTAGTAGGGATTATACCTGGACACTTCTTTCTAGAAGCAAGTTACAAGTCTCAGGTGTTGTTGCAAGGAAGAAAGCCACAGAAGGCTGAACTTCAGTCTGTTGTTTATTTGTATATCAGCAGCACATAGTAGGTGCTCTAAGAAGAAGATGAATACATAGAAATCTGTAGACAGGATGCAAATAGCATCCTGAGCCGCCTAACATGGAAGTCCACAGTTAGCTCAGCGTTACTGTCTTTGCTTCAGATATCCAACTCTATAGAAGAAACTCCCTGTAGAATATTTCTTTGTAAAAAGTAACCTCACTAAAACCTGATTATCAGAAAAAAAAAGAAGGCATAAAGAACTGAAACCCAAATAAAATAGCCCTGTGTATGTTTTGTAGACGTAAATACAACTTTGATTTAAATGTTTGTTCTTCCAGATTTTTCTATGCACGTATTAACATATTTTATGGTCATAAGATTAGGTTGTATTAGTTTTTCATTACAATATTATGTGAACCTCTATTTGTTTTAATAATCATTTGTATCATCTTACCCTGATGCCACAGTGATGTATTTTAAGAATATACCAGAATCTAATCTATTCCCTGTGATTGTACATTTCAGTTGCCTTGAATTTTTCATTTCTTCTTAAACATTATGTGTTTTCCTATTATGGGAAGAGATTGGCTGAGCTAGCTTTTCAGGAGGGTGACCTCTCAGATTTAGCAGGGCATCCTAACCCAGTCCCTTTGGTGGCTCTATAGTTGACCATGGGGAGGACTTCTGTGGGAGCTAGTGTTCCAGCTGTGCTCAACATCAGCTCTGCTGTTTGACATTGCTGATCTAGTTATTACATCCATGTTGTTTTTTAATGACAGTTAGCTTTTTCCTGCTTACCTTTGTTCAGTGACCAGATCATTTTCAAGACCCAAGAGCTTGTCACGCAAGATGAGAGCAGAGGGGGGGATGGAAGGTAGAATTAATCTTTATGGGACTGCAGATTAGATGGTGTAATTATGATTATCATTTTTACTATCTGCAGTCCATATTGTCATAGCCCAGTTGTCACCTCGTGTCTTTCTTCTGTGCCAACTCCCACTGAAGATTACACAGCACAGAAACTCCCACGTCTCCTGGGGGTCCTCTTGGCCTGGCAGCTCTCAGACTTTTCTTTTAAATGACCTTGAGATTAGCGAGGAATACCAGTCAGGAATGCAATCAGGAGTCTTGTAGAATGTCCCTCAGTTGGAGTTTATCTGATTTTTACCATTATTAGAATGGATTATGTATTTTGGGGATTCCTCCCAAAAATTTACCACAGAGGTAAATTTCTTCTTTTTCACAAAATATTAACTTTCATCACAAAATATCAAGGATGCTTGTTGCCATTATAAATCATTGCTTTTTTTTTTTACCTTGATCTCCTCCATGAGGTTACGTTTATTAGATTTCTTCACTGTAGAACTACTGTTTTATCTACTTTCTAGGCGGTACTCTAGAAAAATGTCACCTACTTTAGGGCAGCGTATTTATGTCAGTTATTTGCAAATCTGCACAAGAGATTTGTCTGTTCTCTCATGATTATTCTTTTCACTCAATTATGCCAGCAAAGACTTACAGATATTCATTTATACATTAGATCATAATCTGACACTGGCTTGCTTATTTTATCAATCAAGTTGTTTCAGCTTTTCATTTGGAACTCCTTTGCTTATCATTGATTGTTTTCAAATACTTCTGAGTTCTATTGTTCTATAACCTATTCTTAATGCATCATGTGCCTTTTGGGCCATCCTGCTAAAATTAGTCATTTTTCCATCGAGCCCTGGTTTCTCTTATTAGAGAATGGTATTAGAAATCAAGATCTGTACCACAGATGTGTTCATTGCTACTCTGGCAGGTAGGTCTATAGTCCCCTCCTTTCTCAGCTGATAAGGAAATATACATATGTATGCTAGCCCAGGTAGATGGTTCTATCTATAAATGTGTGTACTTCTAACTATTTATATCCCTATTAAGCTAAATATGGATTCATATTCATGTCCCCAAGCCTAATCAATTACTACATGGATCGTCTAGCTTTTTTCTTGGCTTCTTTTAGAATTTTCATACCCATAGTGCTTACCATCTGTTCTCTATGTTATATAACCACTCAATTCCAAATATGTGTCAAGAGGTATTAGAACTGTTAACCTGTACCTATGTTGAAACACAGTCATCAACTAGAACTGGTGTATGTGCTTGGCTTCTTTGGCCTTTGCTTTTACAGATTCCATTTGTGTTCAAAGCTACTAAGGTAAGTGTCGTATTTTCTGTCCTTATAGGTGAAATTGTTCCTTGTGTTTATAGCACGGTCATACTGTCTTGCTTCATTTTTCATTCCATTCTGGGATTTCCATGACCTCCCAAATAGATTTTCTTTTATTTGTGGACATTCAGGATCATTCCTTGAGCTACAAAATTCTATGAGTTTTGACAAGTTTATAGTGTCATGTGGAATAGTTTCTCCACCCTACAAATCTTCTGTATGTCACCTAGCCAGCCCTTTCTCCAATCTCTGAATAATCACCAACCTTTTCATAATTTTTACAGTTTTGTCTTTGCAAGAAACATCACACAAATGAAATCAGATGGCCTGCACCTTTATACACTGACTACTTTCATTTAGAGATAGGTATTTAGGATTCATCCATGTCTTTGTTTTTTTTTTTTTTTTTGTCATTTCTTTCTTATCACTGAAAAAGATTCCATTTTATGGGTGTACTACAAATTAAGTATTTGCTTAATGAAGAAAGTCTTCATTGATTCCAGTTTTGGACATTTTTAAGTAAAATTTCTACAAAACTCTCTTCCAAAGTGACTGTACTATTTTACACTCTTATCAGAAAAAATGAGGAATTTTTGTTGCCCTGTATCCTCACCAGCAGGTGCCATTGTCAACAGCTTTTTAAAATCTTATCATTGTATATGTGTAAAGTACAATAGTGTAGTTTTAATTTGTGACTTAACTTTTTGTGACAAAAATTGTTGTGCATCTTTCCCTATGCTCTTCCGACATATGCATCTTCTTTGGTGATAAAGCTGTTCAGATCTTCTGCCAGTTGTCTTGTTGCTGTTGCCTTTTTTAAGAGCTAAATATTTTGGATATGAGACATTTATGTGTACTTTTTAGATATCTCTCAGTGATGTATGTTTAAGCAGAACTGTGGGATTCAGTGTCACTTTCCAAACCTAAGAGCTTCAATGCAATGCTAAATGCTGTCATATTTGTTTGTCTTTTCCCAAAAGAGATCGTGACAGGCTCTCTCACTTTTTTTTTAATCCCAACCACCCATTGTCAAAGACTCTTTATGTGCTGGTACCTACCTCCTCTAGGAATTTCTTGTCTTAACGTAGTCAGTGGCCAAGTTAACAATTTGCTTATTCATTTGTGTAGTCAAGAGAAAGTTGGCTACAATGTGTAGGTCTTGCACTGTCGTTGGTGAGGCTAATGATTGTTTATCTTCCTTTCCATGGCCTCCAGTTATCAAGCCTCCTTTGCGTCACTTTAAACGTCCTGCTTATGCGTCTAGCTCCTACGTACCTTCAGTTCCAAAGAAAACTGATGAGCATCCTGCAAGGTACAAGATGCTGGATCAGAGGATCAAAATGAAAAAGATTCAGAACATCTCACATAACTGGAACAGAAAATAGATCGAGGGAAGAGGAAAGTGAAAGAGAGTCCATCTGCCAGCTTCGCAGCACTTGCCGGCCACAGCAGGACAAATCGTTCGGCCCACTGAGACCTTTGGTCTCATACTGTCACAGGTGACTCCATCCAGACAAGAAGAAGGTTGTATGTGGTCTTCCCCTTCGTCCTATTCTTATAGACTCAGCAACCACTGGATTTGGGCATCAGTCCAGACTCCAGAAACAAGCGAGTAGTTTCACATGGCTTTCAGTATACAGGTCTTTCAGAGTCTAAGTTGAGCCAGAGTTAAAGTAGTACAACCTGATTGTAAAAATGCAACTTCTCCCACTGACACTTTTTTCGTCTCTAAGAGTTGGCTGGCCCTAGTAGGAACACTGGTTTAATAATTTAAAAATGGCTTAATTTCAGAAATACACTTCTAAAAACAGCTTTTCCAATTTTAAATATGCTAATTTAAAATTTAAATACACTGAAAATTTAAGTAACTGCTTAACTTTCAAAACAAAGCTGTTCAAAGAAAGTTGTATTTCTGAATGTAGCAATCTAGAGAAGGAAAAGGTAACTGATAAATTGTTGCTTTTCTTGGATATTTCAGGGTGTAGGTTTTCTAAAGGAAATCCAAGTTTAAAAAATAAAAAAGAGCTTTTGATTTCCAAGCAAACGTCTCATGCCCCACAGCCTCAAAGTTTTCAGATGTCTTTGGCTGGGTTTTCTTCTAATTCATTACTTCTAACACAGCAGAAGGTACCATAAATCTTAGGATACCTACGTCTTAAAAATGCACAATTTGCAAGCTGGGGGGTGTAGCTCAGTGATTAGAGCACTTGCCTAGGAAGCACAACCTCCCCCCACAGATCCCCCAGGACCACATAATAACTGGCCGTGATGGTACACGCCCTTAATCCCAGCACTTAAGAACTTGAGGCAGGGCCATTGTTATGAGTTCTAGGCCAGCCAGGGCTACATTAGTGAGTTTAGGACCAGCCTGGATGACAGAGCCGACTGCCACAAAAATAAAACAAAAACTGAAAGTTTGAGATTCACCATAGGTTTTGTGGTGGGATTTGAGATCCTGGGAAGGAATGGATGAAATGATGAGCTTACTTTCATTTTGTTCCTTCCAGATTTTTCTCTGTAAGTCTACATTTCCTTCTCAGATAGATGATCTTCTCAATAGATCGTTGGGGTCCCAGCGGTTCCCATAACTCTTGGTGGAATAAAAGGCTTCAAACTTAACCTCTCTTCTTCGTGGCATTTTTAGCCATTTTGTATCTCTACCTAGAGTTTTCACTTTGAGACTAAAATCACAGAAACAGCCAGGAAAGCCGCAGGAACAGCTAGGTATAGCTCTCAGGTCTGATCTCCATCCTGTCTTGAGTAGCTAGTCGCAGGTTATTGATTTAATGGCATGATAGTTAAAAACCTCAGTTTGCTTAAGTAGAAAGCAGAGTGCATAACACGCACTCTGCATCTCAAGGTAACTATATTGTGGATTCTGATCGCTATTGCTGAACCTGGGAGGTTATATGTACACAACAGAAGTAGCTAAAATCATTCTGTGTTTAGGACAAACTCACCAGGACAGTCCCCACAAGGGGAAGCTGTCCTTCCTGACCACTGTCTTCCGGACCTGATAATGTAGGGTTTAGTGTCTTCTGCTCCTCTTGTCCCCAGTTCATTCCAGCAAGCTGCAATTATCCAAGATGAGCCAGCTTCAGAGGATAGTGACCATTGTGCTGTTGAGCCATTTATTTATAATGTGCTTTATGATGTGTTTCAGGGAAATTTAATTGTTACACGAGCAGAAAAACACTGTGATTCTCTGTGAAGGGAGGCAATAGTGATTCTTAGCTGCCTGCTTTGTGCCTGGCAGGGTCCCTTCTGCAGGCTGGTTGTGTCTGTTCACCCGAATAGCTTGCTGGACAGGAGATCCTACACAGATGCATAGGCTGCCTCCCGGAGCCTGGCTTGTCCTGTCTGTCACCACCTCTGGCCTTCTGGTCAGACCTCACTGTGCTTCGTGATGTGGGACGCCATGTTTCTGGGGAAGATAGTTGATTTTTTCTGTATTCTTCTTTTCTTTTAAGATGTTATTTTTCAACGTTTGCAAATGTACAGATATTAACATTCTGCACTCCTTGTGCATGAGGGTTGTATAGGAATGCAGATTTTATTCATAGTGCAAATAAAAAGATGCTTTTAAAGGATGTTCTTGTGTGTGAGTCATCTTTCTTTCTCTCTAGAATTCTAGAACTTGTGTTTAAAATGTTAGAATTTCTCCTAAATTTGGCACTATTCAGCCTTAAATATCTTGTGAAGGTGAATAGTTTAACTCAATCTTTTCAATTAGCCTCATTATCGTGTAGCAATAGCTTTCAAAAATAAACCATTCCTCCCTAAAAACCCAATAAATTGATTGGTTAATATAAACAAGCCCAGCTCACACGATAGAAGGTAGTCAGTAGGCGAACATCTATGTTTCCAAATCAAATCCATTTCTTACCCAGATAAGCTGTCAAGTTACAGGTTAAGAACTGGGCGTTGGAGTTAGGAAGATGTAGTTAAATCTTGACATCATCTTTGTTTACTCTAGAGTTTAAATTATATAATCTCTCTCCTCTTTATTTTATTTTTATTGTCTTGACTATAAAGTGAGGACAATAGTAAGCCAATTCAGCATAGACAGAGCTGGCTGTGTAGTAAGGGCTCAGTAGAGAGGAGCTAGTACTGGAGTCATACTCTTCCCGCTCCAGCTTTTCCTTCGGGTACCAGTTCCTGCGCGTCCTACGCTGGAGCTATCCATGTCAGTATTCAGTGGATACTACGGTAGTACCTGGAGTTTGAAATTCATCCACTGAAACCCAGCATCCCAACTCCCAGCACTCCCTTCACCTGTGTCCTTACACTGTTACAGTGCTCAGACCTCCACTGGCTGGGGTCACTCTTGCCCTCCTTTCCCACGTCCTCTGAATCCTGTGCCACCTCTCTGCATCCTACTTCCAGCAGTAGCTGTCCTCCACCTGCTCCTGTCCTCTCCCCATACCCAACAGCTTTGTTCTTCTGAATTACCCCCCCCCACCCCCAAACACACATATGATACTGCACAGGAGAGATGATTGGTGTGGCTAAAGGGTTAATGACCTAGCTTCCAAACTTGGTCTTGGATATTGCTCCCGGTGACCACAGCAAAGCCATCTTGGTCAAGAGAAAGCCCTGCAGTGTCACAGAAGAGAAAGTGAGATGGCTGGGGGTAAGACGGACGTAGTAGTCGTAGGAGTATTCATTATATTTTGTTAAAGGACGCTAAAAGCTGTGTGAAAATAACTAGCGAATACTCTTCTCATCTGCATGAATAGTTCAACTGTGATTCTCTCTGAATTTCCCATGGCATGTTTTGCTTTGCACAATGTTCAGCTGACCTGAGCTTATAAGAACAATTCCTCTGGAAATAAGCCACTATGGAAATAATTCATTTCTGGTCATTATCCTGTTAACAATATATCCTATGGCTGACTCATTGCTTAAAGGAAGCATCAAAACTTTAAGACACAGGGTAAAAGGATACTGAAAAAAATGTGACAATAGAGACAAATACATCCAATCAAAGCAGCTAAAATTTGAAGCTTTAGAGCACTACTATAGCATATTAGATTTTAAATTTATTTAATATTTTTGAGTATCAACCAGGTTAAATACGTGACGAGGGAACTTGCGGAAGAATTACACTTATTGCGATTTAGATTGGGTATGTTTTGCAGAAAAAAACCAACCAAATCAACCAACCAAAGAAGAACAGAGAGATCCAGTGGAGGAGGCCCTCCAATTACACCACTGTGTGGTTCCACGCACCAAGTTTTTCCCACAAATTCTGTACATGCACCCCTTTTTTTTGGCCTGCTCACCAAATATCATGAACTGTCCCTAGATGAGGCATACTCACATCACTCCAACAGAGGGCCCAGATCCAGCAGGTAACAGGGTGATTCCTCCCAACACACTGGATTTTTGGTTCTCCTCCCTATCTTAGGCCAGGATTAAGTCCCTTATAGGAACCATTTAAGAAGTGCAATTGGCTTTCTGTATTTGCTGGTTCCGCATTCATGGATTCCATAAACTGTGGATCGAAAATATTCAAAAAATATTGTATCTATATTAACACATATTGATTTATTTTGCTTACTATTATTTCCTAAACAATGCCAGACAAAAACTATTTATATTCAATTTACAATGTATTCAGTATTTTAATTAACCTGAAGATTTAAAATACATGACAGGATGTTCCTAAGTTGTATATAAATACTACATCATTTTCTTAAAGGAGATTGAGAACTGATGAAATGGCTTACGTGAGGCGTTCCCAGAACAAATCGTTGGTGGTTACTGAGGGATGACCACCTTGCTAGGAGAAGTTCTGCAACTGAGCTGACATCACTAATCTTAAGTTTGTGCGCCATGGTACAAGTTGCCTTCCACGGTCTTCATGGAACACTGCCCCTGCAACGTGCCGCTCTCACCTCTCACCAGTTAACCCAAATGAATGGCTATTTGCTCAACTCCCTGCTTCCTCTCCCTTATCGTCTCAGCACCCGTCAGCCTGGCGAAATGCTCCCTGCTTCTTCCCCCTCCCACCTCTGTATCAATCTGATCTATGCCAACACTCCATCTTCTCTGATGTCTCAAACGAAGCCATGTTTCTCCTCTTCCAAACCAGTTTTCACCACAGAGTTGTTCTCCTTTTAGACTAGCCAAGTAATCTTACATTTGATTTTCGTGGAAGTCAGCAACAAAATCAACCTATCTCCTTTCTTCTCTACTTGGCTAGTTTCTTCCACTTCCGGAACTCACAAGGATTTTCCCCCAAATTATTCGGTCAACTTCTTTCTTTTCCAAACTTCTCACAAGTGATATCTTTTCCCAAGATTTTAATCACCAACTCTTTTGGTTTGACTTTTAAATTTGTCTTGCGCCATCACTCTCTCAGTCCTTGGTGAGCTTCATCATCCGAGTGGCTTAGGTACCAGGAACGTCATTCCCAAATTCGTTTGCCATTCTCATACTGTATTCTTCCTGACATCTATATTTCTGTTATTGCCACCCCCATTTTTTCTAGTTAGATTTTTCTCAAAGCCATTGATTGACCTTTTACCTTTCCGATCAGTCTTCACATGTGTCATTTGTCACAGATTCTTCTCTGGACATATGCTGCCAACTCTAGGTTACTTCTTGGGAGTTACAGATTTTCATTACAAGAGATGCTATTCCCACCTGTATCAGCTGCTTCTAGAAGCAGAAAACTTGATTCCAGTGACCAATGACGGAGGCTCCATCAAGAGAAAAATGAAGAGCAATTTTGCCAGCTCGGCACGCTGGTGCAGGCCTATAATCTTAGCACCTAGGTCGGGAAGACTGAAGTAGGCAGAGCGTAGATTGCAGTCTAGCCTGGGAATATGTTTGCTGAGCGGTACATTCTCCCTGTTCCATTCACTGCTCTTACAGACTGAGACTCAGCACCTCTCCACAAGCATTCAACCGTTCACAGAGAGACCCAAGTATGCTTGATAACTGGCACAAGATTTGCCCCCTACCCCCCTCCATCATCAGCATAAAGAGGGCACACGACGCTAAAGCATCAAATTCAAACTGTATAAGGCATAAAGGCCATAGATAACACTAGACAATTCCGTTTAATGAACACAGCCGGAGAATAGTCTAATTGTGCATTTTAGGAGGACAGAGTTCTTGACAAGGTAACACGGGCCACTTCCAGTACTATTTCACACCAGTCTTCCCCACCCACCTGAATGCGCGCCAGCTTCTTGGCCGAACCAGTGCTCCTCTCGTCTCAATTTGTATGACTCCATCTTTCTGAAATTCCTGCTGTGTGCTTTCTGACTGTGCAAATTGCAGTTCTTCTCTATGGCTTACAGAAAATTTCACTTTCTTCAGGTTGTGGGATCTGATCTCCTCAAGTACTGTTATTTCACTTTCCTACACTCCCCAGAATGCTTTTTTTAACATCTTTATGATACTCATATTATTCTACCTCAGATTATATTGATCTTAATTCTTCCCTCTTATTTTATCATTTCCTGACAGCATGGACCATCTTGCTTCTTTTTCTTATTTGCTCCACCTATTGTGATTATTGCAGTGCTGTGTAGAAAGCAGACCTGCAAAAACATCGCAGCTAGAGCTGGGACCAAATGAGAGCAAGCGAGACAGAGACCGCACAAACACAAGGGATGCGTTGCCATTCCTCATTTCTCCTTCGGGCAGGCCACGATTAATTTTTCTCACCACAGTGAGAAACAGCCTCAAACATTTTTCCAACATCTGTGTTCCTGGCCATTGGTTTCAATTCATTGGAATATCCATTCTGTTAAAACCAGTTAGTGTCCGTGGACCAACTATGAGAAAGCCCAGTGTTGCCTTCTCTTCATGCTCTGGTGTGCTGATATCTTTTCATATACACAAGTCTTAGTAGATTCAGGGGGAAAAAACAGATATGTCATTATATTCGACATATCTTTTTAAGCTATTTTGCTTTTCATATGTCTTGCTTATTTTTTAAAAGTCAGAACTTCTACAGAATAAAGAAGGTGCAGTCCTCAAAACCTGTCTTACTTACTTTCACACTGCTGGGACAGAATACCCGGCACCCACAAGCTGAGGAAGGAAACATTTAATTTAGCTTGTGTTTTCAGATGTTCTCACTCCATTCTGGGCAGCCGGCATTGGTAGAAATGCATGGCGGAGGTGCAGCTGGAGGAGAGCTGTTCACGGAAGGGCGGAGCTAGCACGCACCCACCCAGTGTGCTGCCTCTTCCGACTGGGCCCCACCTCTTAATGGTACATGCTTACATAGGCATTCCACAACATCCAAATACATGAAGCTTTGGGGGAACTTTCCAGATCCAAACCATGATGAACCTTGTTTTTTAAAGTAAGCCTTTTGTCTAGACCATGCTGTCCAGCACTTCGACTTGCCTGGTTGACACTTATGGAAGAATTGGCTTGGGCTATATCTAATTAGTTAATGTTTATATGTAACCAAACTAAGTAAACTTTGTGTTTTATACTTACTATAGCATTAAAAGAAGAAGAAGAAGACACAGGCTGGAGTCATAGCTCAGTGGTTAAAGCACCTGCCTACAAGGTCAAGACATTGGGTTCAATTTCCCAGCACCACATAAGCTAGGCAAGGTAGCGCACACCTGTAATCCCAGCACTAGGGAGGCTGAGGCAGGAGGATTGCCATTAATTCAAGATCAGCCTGGGCTCCATGGTGAGTTTAGGACCAGCCTGGAGTACAGAGCAAGACCCTGTCTTAAAAAAACATATCAACATTAAAAAAAAAGGCACCATGCACACATAACTAGTGGTGTATTTGATTGTTTTGTGAAATTGACATTTAAAAATGAATGCAAAAATTTTCATAATGTTTGAAAAGTTTACACGTTTGTGTCGGTCACATGCAAAGCAATCCGGGACTGCATGCATCCCACAGGCCCAGGTTGGGCAAACCTGGTCTAGACCATTTGCCCTGTGAACGTCCTGTCCATAAAGTCTCCAAAGAACTTTGGAAACAAATGTAGTATCAGAGTGTGATTCTTTTATTTCCTAAAATAGGTTTAAAGTACCTTGGCTGATGTTGGGTTAGACAACACAGGTGTGTTTTGTCAGCAGCCACCCACCTGAGTGGAATTGAAGGTCAGTAAGTCAAATAAACTGAGTCCCACAGAAAAGTCACCATGACTTGCTCATTTCTGGGAACAAGGCTGAGGCCAGGACAATTCAGTGGCTCAAGGACTTGGGCAAGGTACACACTTAAAATTACATTGGGCTTATTTAATTTGATGAAATGCAGTAACCTGGAGCTAATATGACACTTGTTAGGTTGTGCTGCCACCTGGTGCCCCTTAGAAGACTTTAAACTGCTTTTAAACTGGATGAAAATTGAGTATCAGATTTTAAAAAGCCAGAGAGGCTATAGGGAAACCCATCCTGTTCTGATAATTATACTACACTCATAGCTTGTTCTGCTATGAAACTCAATGCTTGTTAGTCTGATCATTAGTTTGATGGTTAAATGTGAAGACATCTTAACCTGTGAAGAAAATTAAATTTGGAGAAATATTAGGAGACCAACTATAGAAGTTATAGGGGAAAAAAAGCAAAGACAGAACTCTATCTGGCGATATACATGGAATTTCTATATGGAAATGACACTGGCACCACCGGTTTCTATTTCTTATCCTATGTTTGGTGCTGACTCAGACTCCATTTCTGAGGCCTGCCTGTTCTGCAGAAACTGTGGAAGCTACACACTCAATTTTCCTGTTGGAACAGCCATGTGTCAGCTCTGGCTAGTAGGAGGTGAAGCTATCCCTCTCCGTGTTCCCTCCCACCAGACTGGTCCCCCTGGGCCTGGAGGAGCAGCAGCTACAGGACACAGAAGAGCCTGGAATTGGGAGCCAGCAGCTGCACACAGCAGTGCAGGAAGACAGAAAAGCCTGGGTCTCTGATCACATGACTGAAACACCACACCAACCCTATGCTGATTTATTTTTTCCAACTTACTATTTTATGAAAATAATGCGTTCTTATTTTTAGTTGCTATTAAATTATGATTTGGTTGTTACCTTGGAAGTCAATTTCTAAGCAAGTAGAGGACCCTGTTTTCCTGAGGTTTCAGTATAATCCAGGAATGTTTGGGATTTTATGTTTTATTGCAAAGCAGAATTGTGTGTGTGTGTGTGTGTGTGTGTGTGTGTGTGTGTGTGTGTGTACAGTATCCTCCAGTCAGTGGTTCAATGCTGATGTGATTGAGGACTGCTGTTGTTGGGGCCATGGTCCTAGTGTCATGAAGCTTGCGCTATCACTTCTCATCCCCACTGACCCTCCTCATCTTCTCTGTGAAGGACTGCAGCCTCCGGCATCGGCACATGTGGTGAACTGGAGAGGGCCCATCATGCGGGAGGGTGGTGCCGGATGAGGTGAGCCCTCAGGAGCGGCAGCAGGTGACGTCATGAGATGCTTAGACAGACATGGCAGAACTTGTGGCCTTGATATTAAGCCTAACAAAAAGATTATTTTTTTAAAAAGCAGAGTTCCGGCAGGACAAAATGAGTATTTTATAGAGATCATTCTGAGTACCAAACAGAGAATGTGTTGGAAGGGTGTAGCGAGAAAACTGTGGAGCCAACAAAGACCATAGAGAGAGGGAGAAACCGAGACCAGAGAGAGAAGTGTCGTGGAAGACAGGAAGATGAATACATTTGATATGACCCTGGGAAGAAGGGTCAACAGAACTTAAGTAGGGGGTCCTAACTTGGGCTGGTCGTGAAGAAACAGAATTAAAGGGTCAAGAGAGCCACATAAGCTGGCTCTAGGTGAGCAAAAAGCAGGCTTGTTGCTCGTTTGTTCTTCGTTGTTTTTCAGTTAAGTGTGTAAGACATGTGCTGTCACTGTCCTCAGGTGTGTACACAGCCATCCTGTCTTCCGTCTCTCTCTGTGCACTGTGGGCTCCGGTCATGGGCGCCATCCACGCATCCTGGCATCCCCCAGCAGGGCTGGAACCCCTGCAGTAATGCTGGTGAGGCACAGTGCCTAAGGTGGGGTTCTTTATCTCAGGACACAAAGACTCAGCACACAAGGGCAAACAAGGACAAGGCTGAGTGAAGAGTCGCGTCCCTGGGCTGTGAGATCCGGTGGCATTGTTAATCTGGAGTAATGTGGGGAGAGATTTGGGCAGCACATGTGATCTGGCCTGCCTCTCTTTCCAAAGTCTTCTGCTGCCATCTCCTGTCCCAGTACCTTTCACTCCAGTAACACCAGTTTTCTGTCTTTCCAGGCGAAGCTCATTTCTTTCTGTCCTCGTAATGAGTCCTGTACCAGGAGGACAGTGTGATACTAAGGGAGTCAGTGCACTCTGCTTACAGCCGGGTGGAACGCAGGCTGGTATGGCCCTGTCACCAGAACCTGGTTAGAGGAATCTTAAGAAAGAGAGTGAAACAATGGAGAAGACATTTGAGGCTTGTGTGGTTTAGATCTAAATTATCTCCCCCAATGTCTCATGTTTAGAAATGGGAGTTCTGAAAGGTGATCGGATGGATGAAGGAAGCACTGTACACATCCGTGTTTTGCTGAGCTCATAGCTAATTGTGCTATGAGAGGCGATGCCTGGTTGGAGACCGGGCCTTGAGGGGATGACTTGGAAGGATGCGTTCTTGTCTTTGGCTCCTCCCCTCTTTCCGAACTTCTTGGCTGCCGTACTACAAACAGCCTTCCTCAGCCAGGCATCTGGGCACCTTCTGCCTTCCTGTTTCTCCCTTGGAGCCAGCCATCCATGGACTGAACCCACTGAAATTGTGAGCCAAAATCAGCCTCACCTCTTCTAAGCTGCTGGTGTTGGGTATGTTTCTCTACAAGTAATACAATATAAATCAAAATGAAGATATAAAGTAGTTGAAGATAAGGAGAATAAAAGTTAGAATAATTAATTATTATTAATAAAGGAAGGTAATGAGAAACTCAATAATACTGAAAATAATTAAATGGATGAAATAATTTTGCAGTAGAAAAGATTAAAACTTAAAAATTCAAAACTATAAACTTAAAATATGGCTAGAAATAAAATTGATGTTTTAATATATATACTACAGAACTTGGCAGACATAAAATTGGCATAAAACCAATTAATGTCTACATGGAAACTTTCCAAATTTCTCAGAAATCATATCAAAGAAAGATAAAGTATAGAAAAATAGAAAGAAAAAAAGATGAAATGTCACAGCATCACAAAATATGAGACTAGGGCTGGAGGAATGGCACAGCAGTTAATACACTTGCCTTGCAAGTGCAAGGTCCTGTGTTCGATTCCCCGGCACCGCATAAAGCTGAGCATGGTGGCAGATGCCTGTAATCCCAGCACGTGGGAGGCTGAGTCCAAGGCCAGCCTGGACTACATCAGTGAGTTAAGGACCAGCCTGGGCTACAGAACAAGACCCCGTCTCAAAAAAAGGAAATGAAAAAGATGAGACTAACAGACATTTAATCACAGTACCGAGTACAGATTATTTTAATTGTAAAATTGTGAAGAATCATGAGTTGAACGAAATGGATACTTAACAAAATTGTACATTTTTTGCCTAATTATTAAAGTCAAATAAAATGCATAGTTTTGATTAAAATACTTTTCCAAAAGGGACAGTGAAGCTATTTTTCTCACTTAGTTCATGAGTACATTGCTGAGTTTATTTATTGCTAAGATGATAAGGTGTTTTGTTTTTAGTGTCAAGAAAACTTCTTTAAGTAAATAAAGATATGGAAAAGGCTGAAGTTTTACTACAGTTATGTTCCTTAAATCTTTGAACTTTTTTGGGTAATGTGCTCAAAATAAGTACATAATAGCATTCTGACAGCTTAAATAGATCTTACTTCAATTTTGTTGTAAGTAAAGAATTGAAAACCACTTGAGTTGGAGAATTTATAACCCAGGCTGTTGAGGCACTCACTGTCTCAGGGTTTTTAAACATGCTAAAAAGTTATACTTAGACTCAGCAAGTGACACTAAATTAAATATATACATTCTTATTCATGTGTACCATAGCATGAGCATATGCACATGTATATGTCACTCATCACATGGGAAAAATGTTAATCACAACGAACTTTCGTCAATGTTCTTTTGCTTCTGTGGTCATAGTAGAGCACAGGGTAATGGGGGACTTCGTTGCACAGATCCCCCACACACCAGCAAAGAGCTCATCTGAGGGAGTTTCAATGAGCACAATGTCAAGGAGGCTCCAGAGCTGCCTTCTGGAGGCTTCTGTGCTTTGTGCTTTGATCAGTCATCACACAAGCTTTCAGAGCTGGTGATCTGTGACATGTCTTCCTTTTGCAGAATGGGTGAAAGAGGAAATGGAAGCTCGCAGGAATGCATCGACCAGTTCCAAGGAAGGCTGTGGAGGGACAGAGGAGTAGCTGAAGTGAGAAGAGACACTGAACAGTCTAAATTGTCCTGTGTCCCATTAGAAAATTCACACTATTCGGGGTGGGCAAATCCCACTGAACACAGCTACTTGAGGGTTGGTTTTTTTTTTTATTTTTGCCTCAATACAGAAATCTTAAGAAGTAAAAATAATCTGGATTGTTACAGTGCGTTGTAATGGCCAGCAGCCGGCTGCACTCTCCCACTCAGCGTCCATTCCCTTCTTTGACCTCCGCCTCCACAGGATGGATCTACGCCCATAGTCCTTTTCCAGGGCTGCCAGGTCCTCCCAGGCCTCAGAGAACCCCCTTTATTCCTTGTCTTCTCCCAGGGACCCGTGCACAAAGGCCCATTGGCATATATGAGGTTGGATTTATGGTCTAGGAGGGCCCAGGCCTCAGTGATGGCCGTGGTGTGTTGCTCAGCATGCCCACAGCCCCTGCACCCTGGCCAGGTCTCCCCCAGAGACCACAGTGGGGGCTGAGAGTTAGTGCCCACCTTCAATCCAGTCAGGTACCAATCTATAAACTGGTACTCTTGCTCTCGATGGTGGTGATGGCAGCACAGATGTCTTTTGGAACCATGTTCCCTCTGGACAACATGCAGCAGGCATGTACTTGCAGAGCCAAGGGTCACACTTGAACATTTGATTAACCAGCTAGAAGCAGGCACTGGTGATATTGGTCGCTGAGAGCTGCTCCTGGTAAGCAGAGATGAGGCGGGCATAGATGTCCAATGGGAAGTGGATGAAGGGTTATGGCACCAGGTTGGTCTGAAATTCCTTCAAGTCTATATTCAAGGCCCCATTGAACTGCAGGAAGGTTATAATAAAAGACAAGTTCTGCCCCACCAGATGATTAAGGTTGGTGTACATGGGACATTCAATCTTGGGGTTGTGCCAAGAGATGTCACAGGTAGCTTTGTTGTCCACCATGGAGACACAATCAGAGTGCTCCAGGATTATGTGGGTGGTCAGGATTGAGTTAGATAGAGTTCACTGCAGCCAGGGAAATGTGGGGGTTGGGGAAACGGCAAATTCTCACTTGGACTAATTGCTGTAGTAGTTTAATTTCTTTTGCCTACTTGAATCTTTTTGGATGAGGATATGAATTCTAGGGTTTTGCATTTATTTTTATTTTATCTTAGGATTTGTGGTGGCGGACTGCTGCACTGACTGGTGATCGCCTGCTAGGTCCCTTTCCTGCTGACCACACACTTAGACTCCATTTCACAGAGCTCCTTACAATTAAGGTAGCCCTGAGCTCTGACCAAGAGAATGTGAGCAGAAATAATGTATGGGTCCTTCTGCTGGGGCACTAATGTTTCTCACGTAATTTTCAACAACATCTTCATCTCATCATCCACTAGAGACAGCAGCCACAGGGCAGGTACTGAGACTAAACGAGTGAACAGAGTCTTGAGATGGAAGTTCTGAATGAGAAAGTAGAGCAAAGCATCTCTCCATCCCCAACTCTTCTCCAATCCTACTACCCCTCACTTTTACATGATAATCCACTGAGATTTGGGCTTTGTGACAAGAGCTAATCTATACCAGTACATATTGTTTTCTTCCAAATATGTATAAAATATGTAAATCTAGATTATTTAAAGTACATGACTTTGCCTTGACTTTATATTGTATGGACTCAGGCTGGTTAAATTGACTTTCATGCATTACCACTGTCCTTGTGTTTCAGGGTTTGGTGGATCAGGGTGGGTGGAGGCAAGTAGCATTCCTATTGCTATTCAGAGGTTTAAATCTGCTTTTGTTTTCAGTACTAAAGATGGAACAGAAAGACCCAAGCCACCACAGGCCTTAAACTCCTCTTTCAAGTGGCAGGCCTAACGTCTCAGGTTCTGGGAAAGGTCTGGGTTTCAGTTTCCCGGAAGCTAGGTAGCTGTTTAACAATTATGAATTGGGAAAAGGTATGTCTCTCAACGCTAAACCCGGGTCCCTGGGTTCTGGAACACATCACCAGATATGCAGTCTCTTGTGAAACAAAGAGACAGTCAACCTTAACTGATAGAGACTTTCGCCTGGACCCTTCCTGTGTGATAATCAGCCAGTTTTGTGATAAATAACTTGAATGGTTTCTATGACAATCTTGTGGTTTTTGCCTATAAAATTCGAGTGTGGATTGTGCTCAGGGCTTCTCCCTTTGTCTCCACTGCGCTGGAGTGGGAAGGCCCAGGCTAGAGCTTGCAATAAAGACTCTCGTGTGCTTGCATCGGTATCGGCTCCTGGGGTCTTCCTTGGGGTCTCACAATCTGGGTACAACAGAACCAAGGGTTTTCACATTAAACTACAATCTCCAATCGCTTTTATTGCTGCCTTTTTATTTTGAGAAAGGGTTTCCTGCATCACTGAGCTTGAACTTGTGGTCCTCTTGCCTCTTTCTCTCATATTGCTGGGATAACAGGTGTGAGCCGCCACAGTTGCCTCCTAGTCACTTTTTCAATGTACTGTCTTCAAACCACACTGTTTATGAGTACTTGTTCTTATATGGCAGAAAGACATTTTTAACACTGCCAGGAACAATCAATAACATAAAAAGTGTCTGATACTTGTTTCTTTCTAAAACACTATGAATTCCAGGTAATTGTTCTTTCTTTTATAGGTACGCTTAAGTGCAGTCTGTTGAATCACAATCCATGTGTAGATCCCACAACACTCTTAGTTGACCAAGGACTGTGAAATCATAGCTACTAATATTTTTAATTCCAGATTTGATCAAGTCAGTTCCTGAGTATTTAGAACTCAGATGCGGTGCCTGAGCTCAGGGGCCCTCTGTGATCTGTTTCTGCCTGATTGGGCCCCTTCACTCTTGGCCCCATCCACACACGTTTTTCCCCTATATATACACACACTATACACACACAGACACACACAGACACACACACACACGTGTGTGTGTGTGTGAGAGAGAGAGAGATACATAATAGTTACACTGAGCTTGAGCATTTTGCACACACACCCTTCCTTTTCTCTTTTTGGCCTCCTGCACCCTCCTTCATTCACCCCAACTCCAGGAATCACACCCATTTAGTTTTATAAATAGCCTGTACTCTGGGTTTCTCATCTCAGAGAAACTATGAGATATTTAACCTTTAACTTGACTCACTTCACTAAGCTTGATGGTCTTAAATTGCATCAATTTACCTACAAAAGCCCAATGGCTTATACCAAGAACTTGAACAGCAGCTGATACTGGTGAGGGTATGAAGGAAAAAGGAACCCTTTTACACTGCTGGTGGGACTATAAACTGATGCAATCGCTATGGAGGGTATTATGAAGATTCCTCAGAAGGCTAAAACCAAATATTCCATTCAATCCAGCTATACCTCTTCTGGGTATCTTTCTAAAAGAGTTAAATGCAACGTATAACAGAGTTACATGTATACCCACGTTTATAGTAGAATTCACATTTTTGAGCTCTGGCTATCGAAAATCCAGCATCCCAGATGTGTTGCCTTTACATGCCCTGTTTCCTTTGGTTGCTCTGAGTAAGCTGGTGAGCCAGGGGCAGCTCTGGGGTATGGTCCTGGTGGGTTGAGGTTGTTAGGATCTCATGATCTGAGCAGAAAACAGCAGACTCCAGAAGTCAAGGTTATAATTTAAGAGTACTAGCAATAGGCTCACTGAGGACAGGCAGATGGAATGGAGTGGCCAAAAGAGTGAGGAGCCACGCTGAGTGTGCTCATGGGAAAACTCTCAGGAGAACTTCTAGCGGCCAGGTTCCCTAGCACGTGTTACCAGACTTACTCCACAGCTCTGTGGCTTATAAGCTGTATAAGCTATGTGACCTTGGGTAAGTGATTGAATCCTTCAAGCAATCATGTTCTTATGATAAAGTACACACAACAGTAGTTGAAATGATTACATTATGATGTGCATAAAACTCATAACCAAATGTCTGGCACATGGTCAGTGCTCAATAAATCATTACTGATTGTCCCATTGAGACCAGCACTGCTTCCAGCAACCTTATTCAAATAAAGTTTTCTTTCTCACTATGGCATAGATTTCTAGGGGCTCAGGAAGCATTTGCTTTCTCTGTCCAGAACTGGCTGATACCTAAGTAATCACTTCACCCCATAATTTAATTTAGGTCTGTAGAGGCCTAACAATATGTAAGAAGAATTTGCATCTCCCAGATCATCTGTGACCTCAAAAGGACTAAGGATGTGATTAGAAAAGCATATGCATGTGACTAAAAGTAACTGTCAACATCAGCCACCAATGTCTTAGCAAAGAGGAAGTTTCAGGAAATCTTCAAAGAAAATCTTAAGAGATTATGGATTCGCATGAACAGAAAGTTGCTATTGGGTTTCAAGGCCTAGGATTTGAGTATGGAAACAGGCAGGTGGGAACTGCCATGATTTGTATCTGAGCTGTCCCCCAACAGCCATGTGTTGAAGCCTTGGTCCTAAGCACTACTAGTCGCCGGTAGAAACTTCAGGAAGTTGATTATCTCAAATATTTTGTCACAGTGATGGAAAGCTGGCCGTGCAAGGGCATTGATTGAGGTGTGTGATGACGTATGCATGTATGGTATATAGGGTATGCGTGGTAAATATGTATGTGGCACAGGAGGAGTGAAGGTGGCCAACCAGGGAGGGAACCTGTTTCTCCAAAGAGAACACAGAGGGCTGCCCCTCTCGTGTGGCCCAACAAGACGGAAAAAAATTTTGGTGGCCCACCTCCTGTGCTTCTCAGGCCTTTCAGAACGTATGGCCTTATTTTACCTTTTGAACAAGCATTTCATCAAGCAAGGATGAAATCTCCTGTTTACTCTCTCCTCATAAATAATAATCAAGACAAGACTGCTTTGAAGTAGTGAAGATGAAATAGACACAAGCTTAGGGCTCAGGCTTATTTTCCTGCATCATCGCTCTGCTGAGGATGATGCTTTTCTGTGTAAGTGAATTTGGACTGTACCTGCGGAGCTCAGCCCAAACCACCGAGAAGCCGAATTCTTGATTCTATGTTTCAGAAGAAGCAGTGTTATTGAATGTGAAGACGAAGTAGGGTAATGATGGTGCCGTCCATTTGCTTTCTCCTGACAGTGATGGCTAGGATTAGGAGAGCTGTTATGATGAGCAGCTGCTCTGCAACTAGAACATCAGCTGATTAACTGGTCACCCTGCACGTGCCTGCAGCCTGGCTGGTCTGTCCCCAGCCCCACCTCTGTTCACAGTGTTGTCACACCCCATCTCCACATCATCCCAGAACCGCCTGCTCAGGAGTGGCTCTTGTAATTTGGTATGTCATGTTAGATCTTTCTCTTTGCAGCACGCATATGCATACACACACAGATGTTTTTTTGCCACCCTAACTCTTACATTTTTAATCCATGAATAAAAACTTTACAAAGCAAAAATAAAGGTACTTTGTGATCTAACAAAATTGTAATGTGTAAGTTACACTACCATAGAGTATTGCCTCAAAAAAAAAAAAAAAACAAAAAAACAAAAACAAAAAACCTGTGCCTGCTTGTTTTGAACTGCTGGTGGGATACACTGGCCTTCTAACCTGTATGTGGGAGTTTTAGGCAACACTTCTTTAGAGCTTTGTTTCAGAGTTGGACTGGCCCCAGGCCCAGAGATGTAAAGCCATCAAGCAGTCATCTTTTAAGACAAAAAATTTCCCTTGTCCAGATGATTTAGTAAACCCCATTTGTTACATAATGAAAACACAGTATAAAATTGGAGGATTTGGGAGTTTAAGAGTGGAGGTCTCACCTATGGGAGAACAGCCAACCTAGGAATCAGGCTGAGATTCCAGCCCACTCGGAGCCCCAGATTCCCCAGTCAGGACACGAGAAGGCTGTAAGTAATTCAGACATGTGTTGATTGTCGTTCCCTTTTCTTTCTGTATCTTTCCCCCTTCAATAAGTTGTCTTTTGCAATCAAAACTATGACGTGAGAGTTTCATTTCGATTTTACATAACATAACCCTGTCCAAACAATCATAGTGTCCCCAAAAATGTAGATTTGAAATCAGTGTTTGCTGAAGATGAGCAAGACTTGCGTTAGCCGGGAACTGTAATGTAACAGTATATCCAGCAGGTGGCAGTGCTGTGTAGAAAGAAAATTCGCTCTAGGACAAAGGCGTCCGGACGGACAGGAGGCCAGGTTGGGGCGTTCCAGGGGGTCAGCAAACTCAGGGTGGGTTCTTCCAGTCTGCAGGCACCGTGCAAGTGTGTTTTTCTAAGAGGAGTTGGGTGGCGAGTCCCAAATCAGAGAACGCGCATTGTTAAGAGTCTATCGGGCAGGGTCTTCGTGTAGCTCTGGAAAGCAACTTAAAAACCAGCCCCACAGCTGCAGCCAAGCCATCGCCCTAGGACGTGTGTGTCTGCGCTCTTAAGGACAAAGAAATCCCAAAGGCCAACCCACACTCATTTCCAGCCAGGGCTCCTTGACAGGAGGGCGAGAAAGAAGTTTGTTTGGCTGCTGCAGTGATGTTTGTCTCTCCATGAGCTGTCCTGCTGTTGTGACCTATCAAACGCATGGAATAAGGGGACAGAACCTCCTAGAGCTACGACCCAGAACAGAAGGAAAACTGTTGGAAGCCATCAGGTCACTTTTATTTAAAGGAACGGCCACTGCGCTCACCGGGCAGATAAGTGATGAGAGCTGCCCTTTCAGAGTCCCCGTGTCCTCCTTGCCCTGTCACCTTCCCTGCCTGGCTGCCTCAGTGACCCTGCCACTGACTCGGCTGCTTCCCTGCCCCACACTGCTACTGGAAACCCCCTCCCCCCAAATCAGGCACAAGGCATCGATTGAAATTCAAATCACTGCTGGATTCTTCCCACTATTTTTATTGTTCGGTAAATCTACTTTTAATCATTCTTTACCCTTCCGTTTTGTTCTTGTAATCCTTCCCATCCCCGTGGATCCCTGCTTCGGCACTGAGAGTTCTTTGGGACCCGAGCCCCTTCGCAGTCCCAGCTACTGAAGGACTCCTAAACTTTCTTCTAAAAGTGGTTCTTCTCTGCAATACTGCGGCCCTGAGTTCTAACATAAGGAAGATGAACTGCCAGGATCACAGTATTACTTAAGATCCACAGCTAGTAAGTGTCGAAGGAAGGATTTTAAATCTGACTCTGGCGTATAATGTGGTGTAGCTAGGCAATAACAGTGCCGGAAATTTGCTCTTGTTGCCTTTTTGAATATTAAATAAAGCACTTTGCAGGGGCTGGGGGCAGAGCTCAGTGATTGGAGCACTACAGGAGCACAAGCACCACTAAATAGCTGGGGATGGTGACACATGCCTGTCATCCACCCCAGCACTTCAGATGCTGAGGCAAGAGGATTGTTGAGAGCTCTAGGCCAGCCTGGACTACATAGTGAGTTCAGGGTTCTATCTCAAATTGAGAGAGAGAGAAAGAGAGAGAGAGAGTGATTTTTCAAATGCTGCACACACAGAAGTCATGAATCTTCTGGGACTCACATTCGTAAACTTGAAATTTTTAGCCAGATGTGGTGGTATATGCCTGTAATTCTTTCTGAGGTGGATGATTACAAGTTTGAGCCCAGTCTGGATAACTTAGTAATACTTTGCCTCAAAATCAAAAAATTTACAAAAGGGCTAAAGATGTAGCTCTGTGTATTGCCCACTACTAAAAAAAAATAAAATTCTGATGGGGTCGGGGGAGGCAGTCTCTATTTCTACAGAGTTTCTAATACCAAAAGTCCTGGTTGAAGGGACCACACTTCAAGTAGTGAGGCTTTGCTTTGCAGAACTCTAGGCCACAAGAAGTTCCTATTCTATTTTCCAAGTGGTTAGGTCTGAACAAATTAGGCATCAACACTATAACA
Source organism: Ctenodactylus gundi (assembly GCA_004027205.1). Classification (NCBI taxonomy): domain Eukaryota; kingdom Metazoa; phylum Chordata; class Mammalia; order Rodentia; family Ctenodactylidae; genus Ctenodactylus; species Ctenodactylus gundi. The sequence goes on from PVKB01004641.1 coordinate 127,187, forward strand.
AGCCATTTTTAAAAATTGGCAGCCATTTGAAAAATATTAAAGAAAAAAGTAGTATTTTTATTTTCCCCTTAAGTGTAATGATTACTTATTATCAGGTACTGGGTGTCCCTGAGCCCAGTGCAGCCCCTGGTGCCTTGGGCTCCCTGCCTTCATTTCCTGACCCTTGTCATTCTGCTGCATGCTGTTTAGCAAGGCCACTGCTGGGAGCAGCTTAGATGAGACTTGTCTTCACCAGGGACCCCATGCGTGTTGGAGTGAGGAGCTAGAGGAATGAGGAGTTCCCGTGAAGGCTGAAAGTGATTCCTCGGGCATTCCTGCTACATTTTTCTTAGAAATGAAATGTCCTGTGGAACTCTATAGAGTTCCTTGGTCCGCTGTTTGGAAAGGGCGGCTTTATGTATTCTGACACAGCCATGAGATGAGCCAGGAGCCAAGAGACTAAACTACTGGTTGACTTTAACAGGTTGCCAACGTGTTAGGGCCCTTTTCTGACTCTAGTGGGACTATTTTAACCAGCCATTGAGGTCATTTTGACATAATAGCTGTGATTCCATCTGCACTACACCAGAGATGGATATTAAGCAGCTGGAGGGCAGAGGCCCTGTCTCCCATGGAGTCCGCTCACAGTGACTTCCTTGTGTTGACAGTAACTGCTCAGTAAAGAGCTAAGCAATCCATACTTTTTGAAATTTGCAGCTATGGGAGAAAGGTAGAGTTTTGTTAATATCCAAAATATTTCTTATACATGAAGAATATATGTTAATGGCTGATGTTTTAGTGGTAATTTTCAAAAGAAATAAGGTTTACACTGGAGACATTTGTGTCACTGAATTGCAAACAGGCAGGGGTACAAATGACAATGGATGTGGATTTAGAGGTGGGGGAAGGGCGTGAAAGCTGAGATTCCAGTTCTTGGAGAGGGGCTTTCTACCTCAGCTTGGGCAGGTCCCTTGTTCTCTGCCCCTCTGCTACCTGTTTATGAGGGTCCTATTAGCTGTTCTCTGCCTATGCGCTACTTCAGAACCCCAAAACAGGCATGGGCGTGACAGTGCTTGTGAATTAGGAATCTGCATCCGCACCCCTGTCGTTCTCACCAGCTCCTCCTCAGAGCACTGGATGACTGTGCAGTGTGTGCAGCAAATGGCATCAGCATCCAAAAGCATAGGCGGTGAGGAGAGCCCCCTGCCCAGCACCCCGACTTAATTATGGGGCTCAGATGTGATGCAGGTGACTGGAAAGGAGCCATTAGGAGATGAAGACGAGAGGGCACTCAATCTTGGTCCATTTGAGAGGTAACAAATCAGGCATCCTCAGTCAATGTATCTCATAAATATTTAAGTGTCTTATGGGATAGGACCTTTTTACCCTGATCAAAGGAACAAAGGAAAGCAAACATCAGCGAAAGGCCTATTATTTTTAGTCTTTCCTTAAGATAACAGGAATGGAAATTCTGAGCCCCCAAACCTGAGCTTTTCCCCTACAGTGATCAAACCACCTTCTCCAGTCTCATGTGGATGTCAGAGCGAGTGGCTTTTCATACTCCTCTAACTCAGTGGTTCTTTTTCCCTGAGTCGATGAGCCTCAGGGCTTTACCAGCCCTTGATTGTGAAGAATTAGATCTAAGAACATCTGTCAGTTAAGCCCAAAGGTCCCCGTGGGGTTACAGTTTGCATTTGTTGATTTTAGCCCCATTAACTATTAAACATAAAACTGACCAAACACAAATTGTGGGAAGTAAGAACCAACTCTAAGTGTGTTAGTGTACTGTTCATGGTCCTGAGGCTAGAGAAACAGAGCCAATAACATGTATAATCACACACACACACACACACACACACACACACACACACACACACACACATACACAGATTTATTACGATGCATTGGCTCATGAAATTCTGAGTTTGGCTGGTCTAGAATTTATAGGGCAGGCCTGGTAGATGGGAAGCTCCAACCCATTTTTCATGATGCTGTCTTGGTGCCAGTTTCTTCTTCAGGAAAACTCAGTTTTCGCTCCTAAGGCCTTTGGCTAGTTAGTAAGGCCTGTCCACTTTATGCAAGACTTGAAGTTTATTGATTTAAATATTCGTCATATGTAAAACCTCCTTCACAACAATATTTAAACTTGATCAAACAACTGAGCGTTGTAGCCTAGCCAACTTGACACATAAATTGTGTTCAAAAATGACTGAAGACCACCCCTCCAACAACAACCTAGGCTACTATTTTTACCCTAGGCAAATGTCTGAGGAAAGCAGCCCACATCTGGGCTGTTGGACTTGCACAGCAAATGGAACCATCTATGAGGGGTAGGGACAGCTGAAGGCAAGTGTTCCCTGGGAGGAAATCGAACTGCAGGTGGACGTAGACTTTTCATCCTCGACCTGTGAGTCCTATCTGTGTAACACCTCGTTGTATCAGATTTAGACTTAGGGAAGATGACAGAGCTTTGGGGGAGAAAATTGTAGAGACAGTCACTCGGGTAAAAGAATGTCTGCTCTCCTCAGTCCTTTCCTCCCTCTGGCAAAACATGGGCCAGGACAGTGCTTCCTCTCTTCCTTTTAGTTTCATTTCGTTTCTACAAGGTTCCTTGTTAAAGGACTTGCCATTGTTGGGTGTGGTCAGACGGACGTAGATAAGCCGCGGCGCCCCTCTCTGTGTGTGTCAGCTTCTCTCGTAGATAAGAGAGCAACATGGGAGCTTCACATTCGGTGATCACGGCACTTCAGTCGCTCCTGCGACAGCATGAATTAGAGGTTTCTACAAGAACGTTGGAAGGGTTTGTAAAGGAGGTCGACCGCGTGGCGCCCTGGTATATATGCTCAGGGTCGCTGACGCTCGCCTCCTGGGACAAATTGGAGGGTGACTTGATTAAAGAACAGCAGAATGGGAAATTAAAGCCTGGAACCAGACCGCTGTGGAAGCTAGTGAGATCATGTTTACAGGACGAGAAATGCCGCTTGACTGTAGCGGCAGGCCAGGGAGTGTTGGAGGAGTTGCAAGACAGCATGTCAGAAACAGAGCGGGATAAAAGGTTGGGAGCTCACAAAAAAAAAAGAAAAGGCATGCCTAAGAAAAAAGACCCTTCCAAAGACGCCCAGTCCGCGGAAGCAAAAGATAAGGGAAAGGACGCCCTGGGAGAGAAGCGTAGAGAGGGAGAAAAGGCCCTGGAAAAGAAACCTCTTTATCCGGTAAAAGAACTGGAGGCCTTAGGGCTTGATAGCTCTGAGTCGGAGGAACTAAGCCCCTCTGAGGAGGAGGACTTAGATGCAGAGACGGCCCGCTATGAGGAGGAAAGGTACCATCTAAATGAACGGCCGCTGCTGCAACACCGAAAGCAAAAGAAAACAAGTGGTAGGAACCGCGGGGCCTCTCAGCCCGCGCCCTCCCGACTTATTGTCCCCAGTGCCCCTCCGCCTTATGCGGACAGGTGCTACTCGGATTCCTTCCTTTCAAAGGGGGAATCGAGGAAGCTCTTCCTTCAGTGCCAAGAGTAGTTACTGCTATAGCACTTTTTAACTCTTAATTTTTTGAATTTGGACAGCCAAGGCCACATGGCGGCTGACCGACACTGTTCAGAGCCTGATAGGCCAAAAGAGATGGTCAAATGGAAAGATGTCTTAACTGGTCAATGGAAAGGCCCGGATCCTATTTTAATAAGATCCAGGGGAGCTGTTTGTGTTTTTCCACAGGAAGAGAATAATCCATTCTGGTTACCTGAGAGACTGACACGGAGACTGACCATACAAGATGAAGTGGAGACTGATCCTGCTC